>CAKAOH010029022.1:0-78207 GCA_916701665.1 Sebastiscus tertius | reverse complement strand
TAGGCGAGCTTACTGCTTTGTGTCCCAGGCTGTAATGAATACCCTTTCATTCCCTTATCCTCCTCAATCTTGAATGCCCATCATGATAAGCTGCACAAAATAACTCGACCACCCACATGTCCCAGACAGCACCTCATGCTTTACTTTGCTTTGGGACAAGCTCTCCTCTTGGCCCCATATCAATGGAAAATGGGAGGTTTTTTTGGGGAAAAAAATAAACATGAATATCCTCCCACCATAAAAAAAAAGCAAAACAATATGGGTAATCCTCTCAGAGTTGCAGAAGAAAGCTATAGAGACAGCAGCCCCATCCTTCATTATAAATGTGCAAGTCCGCAATGTGCCTCTAAGAAGAGGATAACATGTGTTTTTTTGTGCATATTCATCCCCCAAGTGTATTGCCTGCCTGCCTACAGGGAGTCCACATGACGTGTGATGAGAAAAAAAAGGAATTCTGGTGGACAAATCCTGTCAAATCCGACTGCAGGAAGGAACACCACACACATATTGCACACATTGTGTTATATAGGAGGAGCTGGTGGATATTAGAGACCTGCAGTGAGTCAGGAGAGGAAAGTTTGACTTCACCTTTTAAAGTGTAGGTGATTTAAATGGAATATGTCTGCTGCTGTGAGCTGAATTAATTTGCTGTTAAAAAAAGTACATGATTATATAAGAAAATTTAAGAAAATCTCACCTATAAGAGGTCCCAAATGTAAGACTATAATAACGTTGGAATGTTAAGAAATAAAAGTACCATAAATAACAAGGTTACTGCTTATCATAAAGCACCACAGGCACACTTCCTGTTCTGTAAAGGAAAATTAAAGGAATAGTTAATCCTGAAAGGAATTTTTTTTTTTCTTTGGCATTTTTTTACAATATATTTAGGGCTGTCGATTGATTAAAATATTTAATCGCGATTAATCGCATGTTCGTCCAAGGTTAATCGCGATTAATTGCAAATTGATCACATATTTTTTATCTGTTCAAAATGTACCTTAAGGGGAGATTTGTCAAGAATTTAATACTCTTATCAACATGGGAGTGGACAAATATGCTTGTTTTATGCAAATGTATGTATATATTTATTATTGGAAATCAATTAACAACACAAAACAATGACAAATATTGTCCAGAAACCCTCACAGGTACTGCATTTAGCATAACAAATACGGTCAAATCATAACATGGCAAACTGCAGCCCAACAGGCAACAACAGCTGTCAGTGTGTCAGTGTGCTGACTTGACTATGACTTGCCCCAAACTGCATGTGATTATCATAAAGTGGGCATGTCTGTAAAGGGGAGACTCGTGGGTACCCATAGAACCCATTTTCATTCACATATCTTGAGGTCAGAGGTCAAGGGACCCCTTTGAAAATGTCCATGCCAGTTTTTTCCTCGCCGAAATTTAGCGCAAGTTTGGAGCGTTATTTAGTCTCCTTCTTGACAAGCTAGTATGACGTGGTTGGTACCGATGGATTCCATAGGTTTTCTAGTTTCATATGATGCCAGTATCTTCACTCTAGCTTTAAAAGCCCCCTAAAACCCAAAGATCACAAGTTGTGTTAAAGCATTAAAGACATTAGAGCCGTTAAAAACAAATTAGCATAAACATGTTATTATTGCTGACAGCCCTACAATAACTACATCCTCTTACTACTGCTGCTGTGAAGTTTGACATCATCTTCATTTCACTGTGCTGCAACATGACAGGTGTTACACTTATCTGATCTGATGTGCAACTCTTTGTACAAGAGCAGCAGCCTGTTGTAATTAAAGGGCAGTTCATAATGGGCAAGGCACCTCCGGGGCATTTTAAATGGATCGGTGCGATGTGACACAAACACATTTTGGGAGACTTATGCACTTGCAAAGCTCGCTCCCAAGCCCAACCTACATACTTAACAGTAAGTCAACAAATAGTTCTCTTTGAAAGGGTAGAAAACAGACAAATTGAGATTCAAAACGCACTCTCAAACTAGTTTTGTGCCTTTTGAATAGACGCCGATCCTCCGAAATTCCATTGTGCAGCAGAACGTGCTGCGGAGTTTATGTTTCATTATGTGATTGCTCTGAGCCCCGATGTGAATGAGCATGTGTGTTCATGAGGTGGGTGAGCGCATAGGACGCATGCAACGAATACTGATGGAAATTGAGAAAGAGCCATGAAGGGAGCCAATCTGCTATTTATATCAGGCTGCGCTCCATGGGGGCAAAGCTCCCTCTCACAGTAATGCACTGTAAAAGTGATTGATTAGTGCGATATTGAGAGATTGTCCGTCTTAACCGTCTTCACTCACCAAAGTGATGAAATTACTGCACACTGGTCTTTGAAAGCATAATAGCAGATTAGGTCGGTGTGATCCATCCTCTCTAATGAGGAAACTTGCCGTTCCCTAAAGTGCAAAACATAAGAGCAGCGTCTGCACTCAAATCCAGTACACACCACCCCAGCCGCTAATACCCTCGGAGGGTGCGCTTAATGACCTGGAACATATTACACACTGAGGTTGCTCAATTTAGGTTCAGGTGTACATAGCCTTTGTATGTGTCCGCCCCTCAAAATGCCATTTTTGACACCACACAGTTGCCCTTGTCACTGTTTTTACAAATTGCTCAGATCAATTTCCATTAAGGACGCTGAAATTCCCAGTTTTCTTCTCCGTGGCTGAGTCCGAAGCACCTATAATGTGACGCTCCATCAGTTCAGTGCATCAGTGAACGTTCTCGCTTGTGTGTGTGTGTACTTCGATTTGGGATTTCTGTAGAATTAGTGCCGTGACAGAGACAATAAAACTTCAGGAACAGCAACATCATTACAGTGTATACAGTGCTCTATAGTGGATTACAGCAGTCTTGTTTATACAGTCGAATCACCCTGTGCATTAGCGCTCTCTCTCTCTCTTTCGCTCTCTCTCACACAGTGCAAAAGTTCCTCTTAATGTGCTTTAAACTCTCCAGCTTACCATTAAATGCGGAAGCACCGCGGATGTGATTTCCACTATAAGGGCCTCTAATTGGCTTATCGGCGGGGATTTTTAGACATAGTGAAATAACATGTGTATTAAGCTGCATGTTTCAACAGTGGGTGCATACCGTATGTATGCGGAGCTCTCGGTCTTTGATGTTTTCAAGCAGGTTTGTGCTCCGTTCTCTGCAGAATCAAAAGAAAATGATGCGAAAAGTAAGAAGAGCGTGTTCTACCAGTGGGCAAACGATAAAATTGCATTTAAATTATATAGAATATGCACGGCAAACCACAGTAATCTGCTATTGCTGTTGGCTAAGCATTAATGATGGGTCATTCTCGCAGTACCTTTGTCATACTGTACAAATGTTATGAATTATTCCGCTCATAGTGGGTACAATCACGCTTTCATGTTTCACTATATCTCAGCCTTGGTCTACTCTATGCTAAGTAAAAACCACGTGCTACTTAGCTCTAAGGGTTCTTCAATGTGTCCTTGTATGAGATATCTTAGAGATAGATAGACGTGGGCCATCTGGGGAAGTGTGTGGTACGGCTCACTCACAAGTGATCATCTGAATTAGTCTTTATGCCTGAAGTTATAAAAAGAATCCTGCTGCTCTTTAGGAACAAAAGCTTTCGGAGTAAAGACCAACATGTTTTAGCTACGAACATTTTCATCAGTGTAACAAGCTAACATGTACTGTATAGTGAATTCTCAGGGACATCTAAAACAGCCACTTGGATGCCGGGATTGAAAAACATTAAAATCATATCACCGAGTTTAATTAAGGATTTCGACATTATATTAAAACAGCTAGAGGACATGTTTAAAAATCAGGGCCCCCATTTATTCATCTTGGGTGAAGACTGTTAAAAAGGAAAAGATCCAAAAGGTCTCTCTCTTTCTTTTTTAATGAAATTTAAATGACCTCCTCCTGGACCAAGAGACACCTTCTCAATGGCAATAAAAGAAAAAGCAGACATGGGATGTCTGGCCTCTTTAAAGTGGCTTTCTACACGATTTTTGACACCGTCTCTCTTAATGGAGCTCCTGCACTCAGTAATTCGGTATTTCAAAGAGCACTCTGTTTCGCTTTCCGCGGGGGCATGAAATCATCCATCACGTCTGTTGTTTTACAGTTAATGAATCTCTGTATGCCTTCAGTCTTGGAAAAAGTTGTCTGCATTTCTTGTGTATGGTCAATTAAGGCGGCAGGCGTCTTGGATATTGCTGAATATATTTATCATTGGCTGCAAATGATCATGTAAGCCGGATGAAGGCTGAGAGTGCTGGTTTTTTGACATTAAATCTTTGTCTGTTGTTCTTCAAGAGCAGCTGCGATTTTGATCTTGAACTTTGAAGAAGCTGCAAGGTTGTGAAAAACGATATTCTCCCTTTGAACATAAATATACATGTCAGTTCTTACTGACTGGTGACAGCAAGCACAAATTTGTGAAAGTAAACTTTTATATCAGAATAACAAAATATGAAATACATATTTCACTTTGACTTAACGACAACACTTTGTTAGCACTGCAATCTTTAACAGAGAGATTATGTACAGCTATGACATGCTAATGTCAGGATTAAATCAACAGATACATTTCCTTATATTCGTTTTGAATAATAATAATAATCGACGTACAGTATGTCAACAGTATTTTTATTTTTTATTTAAAGCTGAAGTCAGTAACTTTGAGGAAATATGATAAAAGTTATTTTTATAAAACGGTCACTATATCATGCATGAGTGCATAATCTGTGAAAAATCATGTTCCTCTGTGTCTTCCTGTGCTCTTAATGGCATTTGCAAGATCGCTGAAGGAAAACAACCAATCAGAGTCGAGCAGTCTCTACAACAGCTGTCAATCACTGCTTGCGAAACTCGTGAACTCCGATCAAACAGTCAAACTAGGCAGCGCTGATCAAATATGAATCAATATTCTGTTAATGTAATACCTATTTCTCTTCTCAGATGTTTTCAGAAACATATTTTAGTGTACTGTTTGGCTGTAAAATGAGAGTGTTTGCTCCGGCCGGTGGGCGCTTGCGGCAGTCAGTGTTCAGGCACACACCGATTACATTACTTGCCCCTACTGCTTTTTTATATAAAAATAAAACCCAATTAGTTAATTTTAGTGTATCAGTGCTGTGTTATCTATACATAGTCTAGTCAAACTGAAAGAGAAAGTGTCACCACAGAGTAGCAGGAGTCCGATTTCACACCCAGGACGAGAGACAGTTGACAGACAAGGCGATGGAGAAGGATTTGGTGTCAAAGCGAAAAGCAAAATTGTTTATTTGGCAAAATTTCGGATTTGAAACTAATGCTTTAAGGGAACCATAACTTTAATGAGGCAATCGCCATCACAGTTGGTGTGTGCGGCGCAGCGGTGCCGGGCGAAAACCTGCGGGCCCGCAGCGAAAGCTGGACTGGAGTGGCCAGACACACAACCATCCAACATCAAAAATCAAAGTAAGCACTCTACATACATTGAGCGTCATCTTTTCTTGTAAAATGTCCGGTTTAATCGGTAACACCGGTGTTGTCACAAGTTTATTAACCAGTGGGAAAATGTCCTCACCGCAACATCTCTAGTGGGCGGTGCTTGGTTTTGGCTTGACTGTTTTCAACATGGTAGCTAAACAGCACACTACAAGATGTTTCTGAAAACATTTGAGGCGAGAAATAGGCAGTAACAGAATATTGATTCATATTTGATCAGCGCTTCCTGATCAGTGATTAAAAAGTGCTTTAAAGCTGCATTCATTTTTCTTTTTGGCCGCAGAACAAGCAGCAGACACTGAAAGCTGAAAACACAACATTGACATATTATCACCTCCTAAAGTTGTTATGGGAGATGTGTTAGCAAACAGTTGCCTATTAACACATCAAGATGACAGATTACATTCATTATGGGCATCTGACAAGTGTAAATTCTCCTTTTAGCTTTTTTGATCTCCACAAACACTTGAGGGAAATATCTGACTCAAGCTGATATGCTCACAACTAACTTTGTCGTTTGGTGCTGAGTAGTTAGCTTACGGTAGGTTTATTATTGACGCTTTTTTTGCTTAAAACAGCTGCCACTAGGGTTGATGAGAGTGGTGAGATTCACTAAAACACTCGTAGAGCTGAGGGAAACTGCAGAGTCAAGCGATAATTCCCTGTGGGTTCGTCACAACAACACTTTTGACACTACACATAGTCATTTGATCCATTGTAAATATAAAAATATTGGTTAATGCAGCTTTAAAATACTATTTTGATTCCATAACATGCCCTCGGTCAAAGCAAATGTCAGAATTTCTCAAACGCGATTCACTGAACTCTAGAAGGATCAGACAGGTATTCAGAGAGTCGGGCATATACAGTACATCTGATCCTGCCTGCACTTCTGAGGAAAGTATTTTAAGGGAAAGATTAAAAAGTTCGTCTGAGCATTTTGATCTAAAAGCTTTAATGTTTGTTCTGTATATAGATATTACACCCTAAGATTTGTGCGCACGCTGTGGGTGAGGTGACCGTGATTTCAACCGCCGCCTCTGATGGGAATCTCTCCAGTCCTGCCGTGAGCAATTTCAAAGCCCATATTTCTTAAAGTGTTTGTATATGCATTCAAACAGATTTAATTCAACAAAAAATCCAGCAGAAGATGCAGAACATTACTTCTTTTATTCGCTCTGTATAGCCTATGTTTATCTTTTTTTTCCCACCCGAAACAATCTATTTTTACATTATGCACTAATTTTGTCTGAAATTGATCCAAAGTGTTTTTGTCAGTGAGGTAAGCAGACAGAAAAATGAGAATTGCTATCTCAGGAAGAAGAAAAAAATCTCAGCTGCAGATTTTTTAAGGTACCATGGCAACAGAGTATTCAAAAGAATTTTGATGAGAACAGCAGGCAATGAGACGCTGATTACAAGGGAGACAATTTGTTACTCCAATTGCAAGAGCAACAGCGACTGATTGCACACACAGAAGCGTGGAGTCGTCTTTTTTATCTGGCCCACTGTGCAAGAACACTGTTCTTTTCACGGCCCTTCAGTCAGAGGATGAGTGAGAGCGGTTGTGGCATCTCTGTGCGGAGATGAAGGGCTCGGGCTAGGTTGTTGTTGTTGCAACAAGGCTAGTTTAGCAGCTAAAGCGTTGGCATAGTGATGTGAGGTGGATACAGCTTGCTTTGATTGGCAGTACAGCAGGATGAGCACCAGACATGCAGTGGGTGGAGACTTTTTTTTTTTTTTTTTTACCCTGAGAAACTCAATTTCAAATCACACAGGAGGAAGTGGCAATCAACCCAGCGCTGCAGCTGTCTATCTTGGGTGGCTATTCTCACATCCCAATCTCACTCTCCAGTGCTCGGCAAACGCACACCGCCGTCCTGACAAACATAATCACCCACGGCACAGATTCTGAGAGCATCTGTCGCCGGGCAAAAAGCTGAAAAGAATGCTGCAAACACACTCACTTAAAACACCTTTTTTTGCGTTGAATCTCAGACTCAGCAGCACACTATCAGGTGATAATTGTTCTGTAAAAATCCCTGTCATCAGGAACTGTGACGGAAAGCTCTGAGTGGCCGATGTTTATTTGCAAAGCAGCAAGGGAATCATTGATGCCATATGGGTTGAATGAATATTTATATCTGACGTTTTACATGAAAAATAAAAACTTGGCTTACGTCACATGAATTTTTGACTGTTGATTGAAAAAAAAGCCGTTGCCAAATTTCTCAGTTTCAACTATGCTTCCTCTGTTAAGAGGAGATGCACTAATTTTTCATGCACTAGTCAATTTTGAGAGTTTTTACTTCTTTCACACTGGTGCAAAGAAAACATTCAAAATACTCATTGAGCTATTTATTTTACTACACTTTGTTTATGTGCGTCTGTAGATTTCTCCTAAATACACCAAAAGTTAGCACTAGATAATGCCTCATTTGCATATTTAAACATAACATTTCAGAAAACTTATAATACAAAAAATAATTGTCTTAATATAAGTAATCAACTGGGGAAGTTTCATGGTGATATCTATTAGTTACAATCTTTACCCTATTCATCTGTAGTGTCTTGCATGAGTTTCACAATACGTATCTTTAAGGGCGTTTTCTTAAAATTAGGTTTTTCTCACTGAGCCAGAAATCTCCACTTCAGTAGCACTTACAGTACACTACTAGATGTTTCTGAAAACATTTGAGGCAAGAAATAGGCATTACAGTAACAGAATATTGATTCATATTTGATCAGCGCTGCCTGGTTTGAAAGTTTGATCGGAGTTTGCAAGTTTTACGAGCAGTGATTAAAAAGTGCTTTAAAGCTGCATTCATTTTTCTTCTTGGCCACAGAACAAGCAGCAGACACTGAAACTTTCCAGTTTCATCCCTATCTATATTCTGAAGGTTTTTATTGAGGGGTTTGTTCATATATCATTCATCGCATGATTTATACCACATTTTATTCCTAAAAACATGGTGAAATAGATTTTGTATGGCAGTAGATGTAAAAAGTTTGGACTAATATTTAATTTTGAACCTGGCTTTATCCAATGTACAGATTTCTGCAACTGAGGAAGTTTCATTGTGATATCTATTAGTTACAATCTTTACCCTATGCATCTGAGGTATCTTATAAAATCGTATGGAGTTTTATAATCCATATCTTTAAAGGCTGTTTTCTGATAATCATACACTGAGCCAGAAAGCCCCATTTCAGTAACACATAGCTATACCAAACTTTCCAGTTTCATTCCCATCTATATTCTGAAGGTTTTTACTGAGGGGTTTGTTCATATATCATTCATAGCATGATTTACATAATATTATATTTCTAAAAACATGGCAATATTTTCTGATTTATAGAGTAATAAAAAGAGATATCCAAAATCCCCTCTGTAAACAGTTTTGATTCTAATATGTCAACAAAATGAAACAAACATTTTGAACCTGGATTTATCCAATGTTCAGATTTATATTCTGGAAATATATACAAATTAGCACATATTTAATAAGATAATGCTTCATTTGCATATTTAAAACATGCATTTTCAGAAAACTTCAACTTCAACTTTAATCAACTGGGGGAAGTTTCATGTCTATATCTATTAGTTAAAAGTCATATTGCAATGTATTGCAATTGCAGTCTATTAATGTAGACAAATATTAAAAAATAATAATACTACATCTACAGAGCCTTTAGAAAAGTGCCGAATAAATGTATGTTTTATCTCTGTGGAAGTTATCTAACGTTTGGTTACCACTTCTGACAAGGCTTGTGAGCCAATAGTAACACGACATTGGTATCACATGGTATCTCTGTGTTGTCAGTTAGTATGGAAAAGACAGATAAATGGCTGAGATTGGTGGTAAAGTGTCTAGCAACAACTTGTTATGGAGTGAATGCAATGGAAAAGGGGAGGGTGAATGCAATATCTAGTGGCTGAATGTTATAAACATCATCAATAGCACCTGCACATTTTTTACCCTCTTTTATCCACCTGGTTAATTGGCATTATAGAAATATGCATATTGTCTAAAAACTTGAATAATGTATGACATCTTAATTAGGTTATATTATCACAAACTCAACTACAGCACTGTATTTGCTGCTAACAAGTGGTCCACCACCTTTCCATCCCACGCAAAGTACATCAATGTCTGTAACATATAACATTATATATCTTATTATTGTGCTCAACTGTCGAAAGTTACTGAACACATTAGTCATGCAGCTTACCAATGTGCCATTATTGCTGAAGTTAAAGTTGTTGTGAACGTGCATGTCAGAATTATCGAAGCATTTCTTCTGTTAGTCATGAAGTAATCTCATCAAAAATGACAGCAATCGCAGTGAAGCCCGAGTACCCCCACAGATGAAGTGAATTGAGCTTAAGAGTCAGTGAAAGGACATCTGACGAGATGGATCTGGAGGCTGCCATTGTGTGAGTTCATGTAGGTGAGTTTCAAGGCTCCACGCCATGGTTTAGTGCTGTAGAATAGATGAGTGTTAGGGTTCAGTGGGTGTATGGAATAGAGGCTACCAAGGCTGAGATAAAAGGAGGATGCCAGCTAACACACAGTGAATGGGTGGCGGTGACTAAAGGCCCTACCTGAGCACAGAAGCACCACACAGAGCAACCCTCATCTCCTCTTCTCAGGCTGCCTCTGATAGAGTGTGTTATCGGTGCAGACAGGCAGGCTAAATCACCGGTTGACTAAAGGTTAGAGCTACCGGTCTGTTACTTTGCCCATGAGGGCAGGCAGGTGAATGTCAAAGCAGCCTGAATCACAGGGGAACACTCCGGGGTGGAGGGTGAGTCAACCCAGGGCAGGCGCTGATTTATGCATTACTTGTGTTCAATGGTGCAACACCATATTAAACTGAGCAGTTCACTGATGAGCGATGTGTAATCTACAGAGATCACCGGGGGTGGCCTTATGCTTTTTATGTTGATTACAGTCGATATGGTTGAAGCCGCTCTAGCTGAGTCCTAGTTCTTCAAGCTTGATGTTTCATTTAGTGATTTAAGTGCAACGCAGAGCACTTGCAGCCACAGCACACACCAAACTCGCCATATAGCCATATTGCCGCTTCTCGCTCATTGCTGTGGGCCTGTCAATGCTTGCAGGCTAGCTAGTGGCGTCCTTGTTAGCAAACACTGTGTAAATGAGCCCAACCAGGGATGGCGGCTGCAAATTAGCTTCAGCTGGACGCCATACTGTACATTACATCTGTTGCATTGCTTATCTGTATGTAATAGGGATGTCACGGTACCAGAAATCTAGTAGTCGATACCAATACCAGTGAATTTCCACGATTCTCGATACCAAATTCGATACCACGGTAAAAAAAAACAACAACAATAAATCCCCTGTACTGTAAATCAACACGCACTCTTTTATTAAAAACATTTGAACATTACAAAAAGCAGAGGCATGTAGCCTTTAAGTAATGAATAAAAGAATTGACCCATTTTGTTAATTTTGGCGTCTCAGCGGCATGTTATCAATCGATAGTCAGACAACGGAAAACTACAAACTGACCGTGAATGCGCCTGGTCCGTCAGCTCAGAGTAGTAGGAGCAGGAGCAGGAATAAGCAGCAATTACACATTACACATTTAATCTCAATGCTATAAGGGAACCATAACGTTAATGAAGTTATTGTCCCGAGGTGGATGGAGCTGTCACGGAGCAGCGGTGCCAGGTAGACCCCCGCAGCAAAAGTGCTACCGGAGAGGCCAGACACACCGACACCTGACGGTAAAGATCAGAGTCAGCGCTCTGCACATGTTGACCATCATCTTTCTTGTAAAATGTTCGGTGTAATCGGTAACACCAGTGTTTTCACAAGTTTATTAACCGGTGGGAAAATTTTCCTCACTGTCACATCACTACTAATGACCATTACAGGCATCGTACGGTACCTTCGGTACTGTAGAATAAGAGTATCGTCACTTTTTTAGAATTTTGGCATCGACTTGGTACCGAAGTATCGGTTCTCGTGACATCCCCAGTATGTAACATTGTTTGTTTTCCCTTAAAAGGACCAGTGTGTAAGAATTAGTTGGATCTATTGGCAGAAATGGACAATCACCTGAAAATAAGAATTGTCGTGTTTCCGTTACCTTAGAATGAGCCTTTTTATATCTACATATGGAGCGGGTGCTCTCTTCACGGAGCCGGCCACCATGTTTCTACAGTAGCCCAGAAAGGATAAACCACTGTGCTAACTTTTCGTGCTTGGGCCGGTGTCGCTAACGTTAACCCCCGCCGTCACTCCACTCAGCCGCCTGAAAAGAAGACACAGGAAAACTCTGTTGTTCTTGAGGAGCTGCAGCATTTATTTCTGCACAAACTGCCACTTCCACTGTACATTCACTTGGTATTCTCAAAGCTAAACTAACTCTGTCTTCTGCTCCACCAGCTCACTTGTTCGCTCACACACATTCGCCGTTGCTCTCTCTTTCTCTTGCTTCACACCTCACTTCCCACGTACACACACTCCACGCACTGACTCTGCTATTCTCCAAATGACCTATGCTACTCTTACAACAGCTCTAGATAGGGCCATTCGTGTTTTCACGTCGGCCACTGTAGTTCTCCTACACGCTTGGCACACGGGAGAGGTTACAATCTGCAACCTAACTAAATGCCACCAAATGTTACACACTGTACCTTTAAATAAACCTTCTCCATACATTTACTGGTGACTCTGCGCCAACCTGCACTTTGTTATCCATCTATAATCTTGGAGGCAATTGGGACACACACAAAAAACAGATCCAAAAAACCTTCAATAATAGTCTCTTCCACAGATATTTATCAGGTAAAGGTAACTCCCTGGCCAACAACTACATACATTTTTCAGTTTTGTCTGTTTTTCATCAAATCTCTCAGTTAAATTTGAATCTTATCTGCATAAATTAAAAAAAAAAAAAAATCAACTTTCTGCTTTTAGAAGCAATTCCCTCACGTCCCATAGAAAATGAATAAGGACACCATGTTCATTGGGTCTTCCCCAAAGACAGGTGGTGTTTCCCTTAAGACTTCATGTTGTTACATTTTCCTTTGCCGTGCAGATTTGTTAGCTGACTCTGTTCTTGATAAAGTCATTAACACAACCTAAAATTTCAACAAACATTTGGCTTGATTCTAATATAGTTTTCTAATGATACAGTCTCCTATGGCACACTGTTTGCCTTTGGGCTCCAAACTCATTTCTCCTTCTGTGTTTTCTTGTTAGGTCTCAGTAGAGAAATAAAATTGTAAATACACAATGTCTCGTTTCCACCTGGCACTCAGAGTAGATCTGGGACTTGGCTATAATTGAGACTATGCAGGATTCCATTAGTGCAGCTGTCCAACAGGGAGGCAGCCTGTTCGGGCTTCTCTTTGTACTGTATCCGCCATTAAAAAAAGCCCTCAGCCCAGGAAACCTTGTTTAATATTATTGGTTTCACTGTTCTTTCTCACAGGGCATGCTTTTTGTTGGGGATCTTACAAGTTATGCAAAATGTAAGTTTGAGAGCAGCTGTTCGGGCTCCACGCTCGCCATTTTTATATTGGGAAAAGCGAATGTGGCGCATTCACAGGCTGACTGCGACGACTCGCTCTCTGCTCTGCATTTGACAGTCCTTTATCCATAAATCCCTCAGTTGGACAATAGTGCTTCAGGTTAAACAGCTGTTGTTGCTCTTTCCACACAGGAGTCGAGTGTGTACACAGGAAGAGAGAGAGAGGTGGAGTCGAGCCTTGGGCACCTGCAGCTCTGCAACTTCAATAGATAACACTAAGTATGCTCACTGTTTTGGCCCACAGCCCCCATTTTTCTCTTTCATGCCACTGTCATTTTAACCAGACTTGTGATAGAGCCTGTTTGCTGTGATACCCCATTAATTTCCCCGGGGGGTGATCATTCAATATTCAATAGCTTCTGTTATGCAGCACCAACTGTGGATCAAGCCACTGAGACTGCTCTCCCTGACCAATATCATCAGAGCTCAAAACAATCTCTGCGAGGGAATCACAAGATCAGAGAGACGCAGAAAAATAACCTTGTTTCTCTTCTCCAGTTGTCAGTTTGTCTGTAGCGTGGTGTTACAAAATATGTTTGCTCTACATTAATATACATGGAGAGAAAAAAATGTGTGCATGAGTCCATTACGGGGTAAAATATAGGCAGGCTCTGACACATTTTAATGGGCTGATCGTTCTCGATGCATATGTTTAACAATGAGGCATCTTTAGCATGTACTAAATGTTCTTTCAAAACGCTCCTTATGCCACAGGAAAGACAGGCAGACATCATTTATTTTGCACTTCTTAAGCCAAGCCCATATTTTCTATAAAGTGTTATACCATGCACAGTAGCTACTGCACTTTTTTTTAAAGACAAGATGCTGAGTTTCAGTTACTCCTGAAAGAGTAATGTCTTATTGGGCTGCGTTCAGAAGAAATACTTGCCAGACTGTGCAGCTCTGTAAAAGAGAGTGTGAAAAGCGGTAAGGACTTATGCTTGTTAGTGCCTTTACAGTAGTATACGTTCATTGGTAAGGGATGTCAGTCCAAGGCATGAGGGGGAAGATCAATTGGTGTTTAATCCTCTTTTGGTTTAACTGCACAGGGACTCTTTTGAGCAATTAACTTTGGAAATGATGGTTGAGACAGTGTGAAATCTCTTTTCACACCACGGCAGCGTTGTAAGTGTTGTATATGTCCAGAAATGCAGTGATATGAAAAAAAGGTGATTTGATAGCCCTAAACAATCAAATTACTTCTTAAAGGGAGGAAGGGCTACGTGCCAGAAGCAATCCTGTCTCCTAGATACCACGTCTACATACACTACTAAATGGTTTTGCCTAATGTGTTTTGAGAGGAATGTGATCGCGTCGTGGCATTTTCTTTTCTCCATTCGATGAAGTACTGCACAGAACTCGCAGGTGTTTATAGGTGGATGGTGGGTGTACGAACAAAGCGCAATTGCTTAAACATGACCATAAAGTGTTAATCTGCTGAGTGGAAATTGTAGTGAAAAATAAATGCGTGACAACTTTGCGAGACTGTCCTCTCAAGAAAAACAACAGCATCAGTTGTTTCTCCAAATGTCCCAAAACAAAATGTATCACATTCAAATCACAAAGCCCTCTAGTGGCTCTAGGAATCATGGATATTGTCCAGCAAAGGAAGAAATAGTGTGACGTTATTATAGAGGGACAAAGTTCGCAGAAGAAGAAGTCAAAGTGGCTGGATGGGATAGGAAAATGTTAGTCTGTATCCAAATTCACACCGTATTTACTATATTGAGGAGTATATTTATCTTCCGGCAATTTATTAGCTTGTCCAAATTCTGAGTGTGAAGTTTATCCACCATACAGAGCCCTCAAGAAATCTCACAATGAAGTTATACGTCGAATTTTATATATGTGAAAATCTGATTCACTGCTCATTTGAGTGCCTGTTATAGAGAGAATAGTGAATGAGTGAACGACGGAGAGATTTCAGACACAGCTTTGGACTGTTGTTTCCCTACTGACAGTCAGTGTTGGTTTCTTTTAACCATGGCCATGATAGTTCACTAACCTTAACCACAATTATTATTTTAACCATTACAACAAAATTATTGTAACCTTGACAAAATAGTAATTTGAACCTACACCACGTTTCTCTAAATTTAACTAGGTAATTTTAACCCAAGGCTTGAACGTTTTTTTTCTGTGTTCATGCACTGGTGCATACAATTTTTTAAAATGACATGCACCAAATGATTTTACCTGCACCAAAGTATGTTTTTACCAGGGCTGTCAAAGTTAAATAAGCGAAAATAACGCGTTGCCGTTTAAACGCCACGAATTTCTTTAACGCATTAATGCAATTTGTGCTTTTTAGGTTGTAGTGGAATCAGTCAGAATCATGTAATACTAGCTTGTCGGGAAGGATACTAAATAATGCTCCAAACAATGCTGGACAATCATGCAATTAATTGGGATTCAATATTTTAATTGTACAATTGTACAACTTTGAAAGCACTTGACAAATTATGTCAGTCAACTATTCCATGTTTCATTCTGGAAGGCATGGACAAACAATGCTTTTTGCTATTTAATTTGGAGGACTTGTTGGTGTGTTTGTTAAAAACTGGATCTCATTTTGTCAGTGAAAATTATAATCCAGGCAGCATTATGTTTCCGTCTAAATTTAAATGTTGTTGATAATTATAGTACATAAACAGTTTCTAGGAGACAGGGTTGGAACAAAAGGTCTGTTTTAAGGATAACATAGTCTCTTCTAGTGTTCTTTAAACATAACATACAGCACTGTAGTACTCTTTGAATTGAGCAATTTAAAATCTTGTCACAGCCCTGTATCTGCTTAAAGGGCTTTGAATGTTTTTACCCAACATTTATCCATGATTTGCCTCACCATCAAGCGCAGGTTTATTTAATGAGAGATTCATCAGAGGAGCGTTAGGTTTACATCACAGTAAAACTACACACTGTCGCACTTTGTTCTCTTTGTGCCGTGAGTCTATTGATGTTACTCCCAGACCACAGATCTGCAGGGGAGAGCTTCATATACGGCAAAATTACTGGCTCAAGGTCTCATGCGGTGCAATCATCAATTCCACATCTTATCTTGAGAAACTAAAGGATTCTTTCTGAACCCTTACCATGGGTGGAATATTGCTGGCACAAAAGGTGTTTACTTCAAGTAACAAAGGAGAGCGCTTGTAGGCTGAAATGGGAAAATCTGAAGAGGAAACTGAAGATACAGGTTGTCAAATATGCCTGTCGAGCATGTCTGTGAGTGACAGAAGGAGAGAGAAATGAAGAGATGAACAGCTCAGCCCGACCTTGAATACAACTTAGAGCCACCTTGAAATCTAATTTTCTTGGCAATATTCTTGTCACATTAATGATTAAAAATGCGGTGTGATGTTGCTTCATTTGAGTACAAAATACTGCGTGATCATTAATGACCTTCAATCAAGCTAATGGATAGCAGCTTATTCATTTCTAAGTAGTTATTTTTGCTAATTTTTCAGGACAAACCTATTAGACAAGAAGAATTAATACAATCATTTGTAACTACAAATGACCCAATGTGACTTATTTGTTTTAGTTCAGTTTGAGGAATTCAGTTAAAGGTGCTATAGATAACATTGATAACATTCAGCCACTAGATGTTCCATTCTCCCACCCTGTTTCATTGCATTTACTTCACAACAAGTCATTGCCAGGCACTTACCTTCAATCTCCATTTATCCGTCTTTTCCGCACCAACTGACGACCCAAAGATACGACGTGATACCAACATCATTTTACTATTGGCTCACAAGCCTTGTTAGAATTGGGAACCAAATGTTAGATATCCTAAAATAATAATATTTTTTAATAATTTTGAATTTTGGACCCGACAATTTTTTAAATGATTAATTTACAATCATAATTTTTTCAGGAAAAGCCCTACTTTTATTCGACACCTTTCTAAAGGTGTATTATTATTTTTAAAATCTTGATCTTAGATGTTATCAATAGGACCTTTAACTTTTTATCTGATTCTGCACCAATTTCAAACTCGTCCTCTCGCTAACCAACTTGTTCAAACAGCCTTGGAAAATGGAAGCGTTCAGCTCTGAACGAGACAGAGGATTACTGCGTTAGAGAGTGATTAGGACCAGTTGGAGAGCAGCCAGGATTGGAGTCATTGGAAAGCCAGGTAGGGTATAAATTGTCTTTGTTCGATTCAGACTACTCATCATTCTCAACCCCTCGAGTTAAGTGATTTTTCAATTTGTTCAGTAGCTATGGGCAGTGTGAATGAAACAATGTCAGATCCAGTACAGGATTTGAATTGCTATCTAATTTAGTCGCTGACGAATCTGTCCTCATAGTGCTTCAGTTATTCAGCAAAAATTGTACAGTGTTTGACAGTGCAAAAAGCTGAATTAATTTATGACCAGCAGTGGGATAGCATATGCTTATTCTGCAGTAAATTTAAATTTCAATGCAGCCGTATTTGTGAATCAATCTACTTTAAATGTATTTTTTCAAAACATATATACATAAATAAATGAGCTGCCTAACGCTACAAATCAAGTGAAATCTCAGTAATGACTGACTGAGATGGTAAATGGTGATCTTCTCCTCTAACTCAAGAAAGCAAATAAGCGTATTTACCAAAATGTCAAACTCTTCCTCTAAGGTATTGTCGAGAGCACCATTGAGAGCCCTCAAGTCTGCAACACATTACCCTGATAATCTGACAGAAAAGAAGTAGAAATCGAGGTTGAAATGTGTGTGAACATTCAAATATCCAACCTTTTTTGCAACGAATTTATCTAAAAAACTGCTGTCTCTTGTTTACCAGTGACATTTCCAGTTGAAATTAATTTCATGTTTGCTGCAGCAGAATCAGAGAGGCGATGCTGAGCAGCTGAGCCAGTTTCAATTTACAGCTGGAGACAGGTGCTTTGACAGCTTGTTCGGTTAAATAGACATGAGATGGAAAGATGGAGATTTTACATCTGAGCACTGGAGGGAGGCCAAAAAATAAAGAGAATAAGTATGGAAATAACTAGCAACGGTTAACATATTTCAGTGATGTTGAAGTGGAATAAAATATCTATTTTTATTCCTTCCCACTCCTTAAGATCACACATTTTGACCAAAAGGGAATTCATTTTTCTGTTAATCTCTAACAGTAAAAATTAATTACAGTTTTCTGTCAAAACAGAAAAATACTACTTAATTCTTGCGTGTGATGAAGCCAAGTAGATAAATTTGGTGAAATTTGTAAGAGAAACTATATTTACTTCAGCTGTCATACAAATGAGTCAAGGCAGTTGGAAGTGATCGTGGCCAATTAAACACAATGGGAACCTTCTAGCTGGGTAGGATGATAGAAAATCAATTCTTCATGTGCCTCCTCGTGAGTCCTGCTTTGTAGGAAGTAAATGACAGCCAAGGAAACTGAAACAAATGCCAACATGTGGGTAAAAATATCTGCTTGTTCAAATGCTTAATGTGGAAAACATGATCTAAAATCAAAATACTGTGTAAAAAACAATTCACTTTATGAGCGGGTGGAAAACATTTTTTCTGGTATAATTTACACCAAGAGTTTCATATGACAACAAGTTCAAATTTGGATACTTATAAAAAGATTGATAAATGGACAAAAGGTGCTCACCTGCGACCGTATTTATTTCCCTTTTCTGACCCTACTTCCAAATACACTACATCGCCAAAAGTATGTAGAAAGCTGAACATTTTGGTCGTTGATCAGGGGCTCTTTTTCATGGCTTGGTTTAGGGTGCTTTGTTCCAATTAAAGGAAATACAGTAATTAATGCTACAGGTTACAATTATATTTTAACAATAGTGTGCTTCCAACTTTGTGCCAACTGTTTGGGGAGGGCCCTTTCTGTTTCAATGTCTTAATGCCCCCGTGCACAAAGCAAGTGTCCCTAAATTAACAGTGTTTCAAATTTGGCGTGAAGGCACCTGACCCTGACCTCAACCCAATCTGACACCTTCGGTATGAACTGGAACAGCAGCTGTGAGCCAGGCTCCATCACCTAACATTCGTGTAAGATCTCACTTACACTCTTGTGGCTGGCGTTGGGTACCAAAATCTGTATTTTTAAGGGTATCGATTCGTTAAATCAATCGGCGCCAAATTTTGGTAGCTGGGTGAAAGAGAAACTTAAGATATAGAGAGAAAGAGAGAGCGCAAGAATACGTCACCCCTGCAGCTTGTTCAAGTCACACATGAGTCAGGGCAATGGCAAGCCGAAGACCTTTCGCAAGTGTGGTGACACTTTTCAAGACCTGACACTCTCAACCCCGCAAAACTAACCTCGCTGCTTCGACTCCTAGATCTTGGGAAGGATTTCACATGCGCCATCTCCGAGGCACACAGGACAGCGTTCTCACGCCATGTCTTGGTGACAGACTGTGACAGGCTGGAAGTTGTAGGGGAGCTAGGCAGGGGTTTTATTTTGTGTGGTGTGTAAAATATTCTAAATAAATAATGTTGAAATTGAGAAGTTTAGACTTACTTTTTAAAACTGAAATGTAGGGCTATCAATCGATTAAAATATCTAATCGCGATTAATCGCATGATTGTCAAGGGAACCCTTTGAAAGTGGCCATAACGGTTTTGTCTCGCCAAAATTTAGCACAAGTTTGGAGCAATATTCAGCCTCCTTCATGAGAAGCTAGTATGACACAGTTAGTACCGATGGATTCCTTAGGTCTTTTAGTTTCGTATGATGCCAGTATCATCACTCTAGTTTTTAAACTGAGCCCACCACAACCTCTGAAAGATGAATAGCGTTAATGCGTTAAAGAAATTATAGGTGTTAAAACGGTTTTGCGTTAACGCGTTATTATTGTTACGTTATTAACGTTGACAGCCCTACTGAAATTACATTTTTGTAATTACAGAGAGAGTAAAATACTGACAAAAGGTACCACTGGGTACCCTACCTTAGAACAAATTCCTGCAGCCAGGCTTCAAAACCTTGTGGAAAACTTTCACAATAGAGTGAAGGCTGTTATGGCTTGGTTTTATAATGAGGTGTTCAAGAATCCAAAGTATGTCCGTACACCTTTGGCCGTGCAGTGTATGATGTGATGGTGTCCTTTTTTGTTGGCTGATTCTGGAAAGGTAGGCTTTGCATGATTCAGGTTCATAAACTGAAGGTTCTAACTAAGAACTCATATATTCATAAGTTGTTATAAACCTGAAAATAAGCAGCTCTGTTTAATTAGTGTACTAAAACAGGATCCATTGTAATGCTAAATCTATCCAAAAAAAACCCTGTTAGACATACGAGCATCTATTAGTTCCAGACATTTAATACCTGTGTAGTTCTAAAAGTTCTGAACCCTCATTTGGATGATCCTAACTAAGCTCTGTGTAAATCCAAATCAGAGCAACTGTAATTTAGTCAAGGTTATTAATTTGGATTCTCATTCGGTGGTAAATTGGCATGTCTTTTGTTACACACGCATATTTCTGCATCGTCCTGCCAAGAATCCTATAAATATGGCTCCACATCACACTGTCAATGAAATTCATGCAGCAACGAGCCAAAAATCCTTAAGACTTGCCTTTTTTCACTCTCCAGTATTACCTTAACTACTACTTTCATGTCATCCAAACACTGCAGAATGAGAGCAGGGTGTATTTATTGAATATAACGTTATCATTTTAGCTAGTTATTTCAATTATATAAACAAATATGGAAATCAAATGTTCTGTCTTCGGATGTTATTCAAACATTTTAGCTTGTAAGAGTCTTCAGCGAGGTGATTCTGTGGTAAGTGGAGCATAATTACCTCCAATTTGAATCTTACAGTTTTATGAACCGAGTATGATTCAGAGGAGTACGCAGTGAGCTCTCACACTCTGCTCTCTGCTTCCATCACTTTTCAGACCTCAGAAAAGAAAAACTCAAAGAAGAAAAAAAAAATGGGATTCTTTTGAAAAATCAGGACACCAAAGTTACGGAGTAATGATGGGACATCCAATTTATCCAGAATAATTTTAACCTCTTTGGTCCATGTAATGATATCTCTTTCAAGCAAAGAGACATCATGCATCATTATGTTTAACTTATGCAACACGTATGAATATTGGTTCATTTATTAGCCACTCTTTAAAGGTCGGTCGGTGAGTCAGATTTTGTTCTTGTGATCAAACTTTTTTTTTTTCTGTTCTGCAGCTCATTACCTAAATATGTTTTATTCAGTTTATTTTTGGTTCATTATGAAACTGTGGGGGGCCTACCTCGACCGTGGCAGGCTGGATGTCAGATAACTTTGAGTTCATTGAAATTACACAATGTTTGATCATGCTTGGATAAAAGTTTCAACATGTTAGATGCCGTAAGCTTTAGACATTGTCACCAACATCTCTAAATATAGTATGATTTCACTGACAATAGAATATGTATATCGGAATTTAAAGGAAAGATGTGGAATCAATCAAACTATAAAGTAAAAAGGAAATTATTTATGTATCACTGAGATTATCTCAGGTACATCCATTGAAGTATTTTATGAATTTGCATATGCATTCACCTTACAGCCTCGATTTATACTTTGTTTCGACAGAAAGTCTTGATGTAACCTTTATTATTTTAATGCCAGAGCTATGAGCCAAATATGTAGGTTTATAAATAGTTTTATATGACATTTAATTGGACATTGGTTGTAATGAAAACAGTCGCCAGGCCTGGGGCCAGATGCATAAAACGACTAGATAGTAGGGTTGTAACGGTACAGAGAAATCACGGTTCAGTTCATACACCGGTGCGCAAGTGTCAAAGACAAAATCCCCTTGCTGGGGACTGAGTTAACATTTTGTCTACTGGCAACTTTGGTAAACTATTTTCATTGTAAAAAATAAGGAATATTTCAAACACTTCTGAATTACACTGTACAATCACTGAACAAACAATTTCCCAAGGCAAAAGGACACAATGGTTATAAAACTGAAAAGCATCTCTTGTGCTATGAAACTGAAAATACCAAAATACATAGAATAATAACATAAAACTTGTGCATTACGATGAGTGTTTCAATTGGATCCACTTTGGCAATATTTAAACATTTAAAGCACCCAAACATTTATCATCCCATTGATCGTCACATCTGGGTGATGCAGTCGAATGTGCGTCAACATGTTGGATGTGTTTCTATTCACACCCTCTACAACGGCGGAGCAACGCTGACACACCCTCATTGTCTACACAAATCTCTCTCCGTTGCTGTTGTAGCTGACCTGGAACCCGCAGGCGGGTTTTTATAGCTCCGCCGTTTCATTTCCGCTCGCCATAGTGTGACTCACTCGCATGCCGATATGCTTGTTGTGCTGATCTCAGCATATGTTCCAGGCAGAACTTGCGCTTGTGAATTTTGCTTCCACATTACGTGCTTCAATCTACTGTATATTCTGCGGGCAGCTGCATGCACCAGATTGTGACCCCCGTAGCGTGACAGTTCGATAAGAATACACAAACCGTTACAGCCGTACTAGATAGGTAGATTCATGACAGAAATATGCATAAACATTATTTATGTCAGATTGATAAAGCTGTGCTGTTTTTACATCTCAGTCATTGTGGATCTGGGCGCACAATTTCGACACCCACCATAAGCCATGAATGGATTTAGAAACGCCCTCATTCACCTGTTTGTATAACGATACTTATTCCTGCTCCACCACTTATTAGACCTGTCAAAGACAAGAATGGCAAAGAAGAACTGCAACTTTACAGATTGTGCCACGCTGGCGAGGTTTCTCAGACAGCGCAATTACATAAGACTGTGTCTATTTATAGTGCCTGTACCACTAATTCATCACCAGAAAACCATCAGACAGAGATATCTCAATCATCATCAAACATCAGAAAGATTAACAATGATTCATTTCTAAAATGTCTCATACTAAGACAGACTTCACAAAGTGCTTCACAATTGAGGATAAAATCAAAAGATCATTAACAAAGGGAAAGCAAAATTGAACGTATTTTTTTTTAAAATGATCATAGCTCATTTAAAATCAAAGGTTATATTGAGAACATTTTAGTAGACAAGTTAAAAAAAATAGTAATAATAATACATCCACAGAGCTTTTAGAAAGGTGCTAAATAAAAGTATGGCTTTTCCTCAAAAAAAATTATGATTCTGAATTAATCATATACTAAATTTTGGTGGGTCCAAAATTAATGTTTTGTTTATCTCTGTGAAGGAAATCTAACACTTGGTTTCCCCTTTTAACAAGGCTTGTGAGCCAATAGTATAATGATGTTGGTATCACGTGGTATCTCTGTGTCATCAGCGATCAAGTTGCCAGTTGGTGTGGAAAAAACGGATTGCATTACATGAATCTTGAAACACCATCGTGCTCAGTAACCTCAATCTATAGCTAATGTATAACTACATGTTGCAAAATGACTTCATTACTCTACCACGAAAGATTCATCACTTGACATGTCTGTCTGTTTCTCACTCCACTCAACCATAAACTATGCAGGTTGTGTAACGAACTGGCAACCGCGTGTTGTGAAGCGAATGAAATGGAACGGAGGAGGGAGAGTGGATCATCCAGTGGCTGAATGTTATCACTGTTATCATTAGCACCTTTAAATGTATAAATGCACCTTTGATGACATTTTATAGATTGCTGTGTAGACTGCAAAAATAACATGATCAGTGAAACTGGCAAACAACCGAAACAAACTGTTTTACTAAAAGATTACATCTCTCACGTTATATTTAATTTTTACCTTATATCCCGGCAGCTGGCTCTAAAAAAAAACATGTGTACTCATGGTTTGAATGTAATCATGAGGTGGGCACACTCTCGCTGCACATTCTTCTTTTAGAAATACCAGTTTATATGTAGGAAATAGCGTATACATTTTGTCAAAGTGCTGTCAAAGTTAACGCAATAACACAAATTAGTTTTAATGACACTAATTTCTTTAACGCATTAACGCACTCGATATTCAGCTCAGTTTTAAAGCTACAGAGATGATACTGATATCATATAAAAACTAGAAAAACCTGAGGAATCCTATTAGCTTGTTGTGAAGGAGGTTAAATAAGGCTACAAACTTGCACTAAATTTTGGCGAAGTAAAACCCTCGACCTCGACCTCTGACCTCAAGATATGTGAATGAAAATGGGTTCTATGGGTACCCACGAGTCTCCTCTTTACAGACATGCCCACTTTATGATAATCACATGCAGTTTGGGGCAAGTCATAGTCAAGTCAGCACACTGACACACTGACAGCTGTTGTTGTCTGTTGGGCTGCAGTTTGCCATGTTATGATTTGAGCATATTTTTTTGTACTAAATGCAGTACCTGTTTTGTGTTGTTAATTGATTTACAATAATAAATATTGTATATACATACATTTGCATGAAGCAAAGCATATTTGCCCTCTCCCATGTTGATAAGAGTATTAAATACTTGACTAATCTCCCTTTAAGGGAACAAATAAAAAATATGCGATTAATTTGCAATTAATCCCGATCAATCACGAACAATCGTGCGATTAATCGCGATTAAATATTTGAATCTATTGACATCCCTACTGCTTATGCCTTGTTTATACCTCTAGCTCTTTGAGTGCGGTATACTGTACCCAGCAAGTAAAAAATATAACTGCCTCTAAAACTCCGAGCTTGTAACAAAATTTTACTTGGCCAGATTACATTCACTTGACCACAGAGTGGATGTGAGCGTTCCTACTTGAAAGGAGTAGCTTTAAATGAGGTATGTTACATAAAGACAACAGGGTGTGCGTGTGTGTGTGTGTGTGTGTGGATTTACCGGGCAGCAAACATGCTGTAGAAAGGGATATGAAAAATGTCAAGCTATAGATCTTTGGTTTAACGGGCTATTCAGCTGAAGTCTTCAGAGAATGACACACTGATATTTGTGAGCTGCCTCTCTTTGAGCCTGGCTCTCTCTTGCAGGTGACCTTCCAAGGTCTATTTTTGTCAGGTAATGACTATCATTATTAATGCCTTTTGCTTTACATTGCTTCCACTGCAGCAGTCCTGCTCGGATAGAGACATTTACACAACAGCGGTGCTGCGCTGATCGCAGTGAATCTGACCAGTATCCATGGTGTAGCTGATGGATTGTCAGGTTCCCCACATCCTTGTTCAGAGAAGAGATGGAGGTGCCGCCCTATCAGAGTGTGCTTCAGCGCCTCCAGCTCCCTCTTGATTGCCTGACATTCTTTATCAACAGTCAAGTAATTCTGTTCCCTTGGCAACAGTTTCCTGCTGATACAAAGAATCAGGTATCACCTTGAAAGTTTAAGAGTGAGGTTGGCAGCCTCAGTGTTTTCATTTGTGTGCAGCTGTGCCATCGTTTTCAGGAGGAAACCAGGGTTTAGTTGTCAGGTTTGAGCTTTTATTTTCAGCCCCTTACTGCACTGTCCTACATTGAGGTCATGACATCCTTCTATATATGCCTCTTTACCACCTCTGAACGGTCACTGCAGCGCTACAGAGCTTCTACTTTAGGGCTATATGTGGTCTTTTTTTCAGAGGAAGGTCTCAATCTCAATTACTCTCAAAAAGTTTAGGTTATAGTGCAACTGTAATTTAATTTACGTTTCATAATATATAGAACTAAGGCGACTGTGAGATTAGGCTCAAGTGGCCTGGGTTTAAGATTTCAGTGACATTTTTTTTTCCTTTTTATGACCTTTTGGGGATTGATAGGGGATCAAACAATGTAATTCAAATTATGCTATTAACTCCCCGACTGGCACTGACATGCATCAGCCCTGAATTAAATGGAACAATGTTATATTCACTTTGGTAACACCTCATCAGCACAGTGCTGGGTTCCCTGCGAGATTTCATTTCACTGCTATTTTCTGGAGAACACTGTGTCTCTCCTCAGGCATATATTATTTGCTGGTTATTGTCTGGCCAGAAAAGAATGTATTCATCTTCATTCACAGCTAGAAAAAAAGATAATGTGGTCTTCATATGTGGCAATTTCACATAAATAATTGTTTGCATCTGCTTGTAAGTTTTATTTCTAATTGACTAATGTCTGTTTTGCTGGAAAGCTTTCTCCTGTCAACTCTATTGAAAATCATGGTATGGTTTTATGTAACATCTGACTTTTCTTGAACATATACATTATGCAGCTTGCAGCACAAACAGAAGAGAAACATTCATATGTCATCTGAAATCTTTACCGGCGGATATGTTTGTACAGAACATTAAGCATAACACTACGGGGAGACTTAAGGTCAGCTGGGTAGACCAACTATATCAAGTAAACTGTAGTACTAAAGCGAGGGGGGGTAGCGATTGTATTTAAGGAAAATGTTCCATTCATCCAATCCTCTACAATTAGCGATTCCAATAGTAGGTTTCTCGTAGTAGCAGGCATTTTGTGAATTTATATGCCCAATTTCGACTACTCTCTCTTGTTTCAGAAGGTTTCTAATGCAGTTAGATATGAACGTTATAATCGGGGCTGATTATAACTGCACACTTTATCCCCTTTTAAATAAACAGTCTTTGAAACCTCTCCAATCCAACTCCTGTCTGAACACATTGATAAATTTGGTAGACATATGGAGACTTACACATCCTACTGATAGAGATTAATCCTGCTCTCCAGTCCATATGTCTTATTCGCGCATTGACTATCTCTTGCTTGATTCTAAATTGTTATCAACTGTCAAAATTGTAACACATCACCCCATCGTAAGATTTGATCACTCAAGCTGGTTGCCAGGGGCGCTTTGATACCTATATTGTTATCTGATGAGCAGTTCATTGACTACTTGCAAGAAAAAATTTCCCATTTTAACATTGAGAAATGACACCGGCGATGTCAGCGACACCATTTTATGGGAAGCGCTTAAGGCTGTCATCAGAGGTCATATCATAGCCTTTGTCTGTAATAAAAGGAAAAGGGAGAGAGAATAGTGGATTGAAACATGTAGAAAGTGACCTTTCAAATCAAGAAAATGTATTTAAGAACAATCCTAACGATGCCACTCGAGTCAATCACCAAGTTAAAATATGAATACAATACTATCCTTTCACAAAGAGTTGGCTCACTGCTTGCTAAAACACAATAAAAATAAATATTTTTGAGGTAAAAAGGTAAATCTATAACAGATCCGGTTGAGATCAATAAATGTTTTGCACAATTCCAGTCCAAAAGCAAAACCACCGATTCCCAGATCATGTACCAATTCGTAGACAAGTGGATTGATATTATTTATGCACACCCTCAAGCATCAACTATTACCAACGGTGAGATTCCACAGTCTTTTCATCTTCGGAGAGGCGTTCACCAGTGTTGTTCCTGTTCACCATATATCTTCAATTTAGCTGTTGAGGTTCTAGGGTTATGATATTGCCCCAATTTCAATTTACAACACAGTGAACAATGTATCTCTATTTGTGGATGATGTAACAATATTGTTGTCACGCCCCAAAACATCCATCTTAGCACTATTACGCTTAATAGACACTTTTGGAAGATTTTCGGGTTACAAGGTGAATTGGTAGAAGATCGAGCTGATGCCCATATCAGACAAAGTGGAACTAAGTTTTCTACACATCACACTTTTTAAGATTGCAAGGGACGAATTCAAAACGTTAGGCATAATTGCTACATGACAGCATGGGAAAGTTTTAGAAAAGAAACTGGGAGATGTAGCAGTTAAAACAGAATATTTACATATTGAATACATATATACATTTCTATGGTCTGCCAAATTAACGCCATAAAGATGGTTGCCCTCCATAGATTTATTTATGTTTTTCAATGCATCCCTGTGTTTATTCCACTATTTCAAGAATTTGGACTCTATCATATCATCTTTTATTTGGATCAACAAACAGCCAGAACATCTAAAAAAAAAAAAAAACATCTATGTAAGTAAAAGGCAGAAGGTGGCTGTGGATTATCGCAATTTAAATTTTACTACTGGGCAGCCCATCTGAATGTACTAACCTTTTGACACGGTTGTCTGCTGACAGACCACAATCACGAGAACGCCCCCACATGGCTTCAGACTGAGCTAGCTAAATGCGGCCACTCTTTTTTCCTTGCATTACTTAATAATCCAGTTAAGGCAAAGATACTGACTTAAACAATCCAATACTTCACTCCTAAAAGTATGGAAACAAATCCAATCATTCCTTAACCTGCCTAAAGTGTACATATACAGTACAATTTGCCACAAACATGCCTTTCGTCTGGCCTTAGTAGACCCAGTCTTCTCTATCTGGAAAGATACAAATATTGTCACAATAATAGATTTGTATGCTGAGGGAAACCAAGCACACTTCTATAGGTACCTCCAGATTGGGAACATTATTAGGACCCCTATAGCACTCTGTGAACACAAGATCAAACATAATACACTTGACAGCATTCTTTGTCATATACCCAGCACTAAGGGTCAGTCTTGTTCTTGAATGATACAGGCTGATGTAGTGGTATCCAATGACAAACTGAAAAATGACTGGAAACAAGAAGTCAGTACTGACATCTCTGTTGAAGTATGGGAGGCTATTCTTGATATTATTCACCATAGATCTATAAATGTCAGACATGCCGTAGTACAATTCAAAGTAGTTCACAGACTCCATTATTCAAAGTCCAGGCTCCTTGCTATATGCCCCAACACCTCCCTCGTACGTGATGAGTGTAAACAAGAGTCTGAAACACTTGCCCATCAGTTCTGGACCTGTCCAAAGTTAAATTCCTTTTGGGCTCTTATATTTTACTATATATCCAAGGACTTTAATAAAACTATTACACCAAATCCTCTAGTTGCTATCTTTGCATCAGTGGTATCTAATCCTTCCATTAATAAATATGAGGGCAAGCCATTTCCCTCTGTACACGGGGATGGGTGGGAGGTGGGGAGGGAAAACTATTGCCTTAATTGTACATGGTATGACTTGCATCTGTCCTTCAATAAAATATATATACAAAAACAAAAAAACATGCATCTGTCAATCAGAAGTGTTATGAAGTTAGGTTTAAAAAATCTTTTGAAGCACGAATCTGGAGGACATTACTCGCTATTTCATGAATGTGTGTGTATGAATATTATTGTACCGCTTCTGTCAATCATTTTGGCAGATTGGATAAGTGAGGATGTGAAAATGCCGCCAACACACGATTAATCGGTCGACTCGGCAACCCACCCTACCCCTAAACACGGACCCGTCTCGTTTTTTGCCATGTCATCACCATTCATATACAATTCCCAACCAATGTGTTTATGATTAAATTGTTTATTAGAGCACAACATTGTTTATAAGGGCATACATTTCTTCTCAGATCTAGCCTCTTAATTTTGCTCTTGAAGTGCACCAGACTGATGCCTTTTAACTTTAAAATGTACAAAATTTTAGAGCGCCCGAGGTCCACCGACCACAGTCTCACAAAATCCTGTGGGAAACACTGTGTAAATATATATTATATTCTAGTTGACATAATGCTGTGCTGAATTTGACAGTGCTTGAAGAACAAGGGAAGTTTAAGTGGATGATTTTACACTTCTCAAACTCCCAAGTCAAAGTTTAGCATGTGCCAACTATTATAGGGGGGAGGTAAACTCGCCGACGGAAATAAAAGATTTGAACATCAAAACTGGCTCACATGACCGGGTGATCATCATGGGTGAGCGGCTTTATAAAATTCACTTATGCTCCCGCACTTCAGGCGCACTCATGTGCACAGAGTGAGCAGTGAAAAGTCTGTGGTGACTGTCAAAATATAATAAATGTGAGGAGACACACAGCCATGTTTTGAGGTCTGTAGGCTTCTGAAAATGGAAAGACGGAAGAGGAAAATATTTATTCTTTGTCCAATGACTTACAAATAACTCCTCCATAAATGCAACTGCAACCTCATCGCACACTATTTTACAGTAAATGATTGTACTTTCTTCAGCTACAACAACAACAACAACACAGTCAATTTGGACTGCTTTGATTTTCTGACCAGTGTTTACAGCCTCGTTGTGTATACTGGCGCTCATGCGATCTTGATGGTAGATCGACTATAGCCTAACGTTAGCTCTTTACTTCTGGGGATTGCATTCACACTTCAAAAATCATAAAAGTGGTGTTCATTTGTGGAGATTATCTTATGGATCAAAACATGTAAGTATAAAAAAAATGTGTTTACCACAGAGCTTATTTTCTGCATTAATCCAAACTCAGTGGAAAAATCCCATTGGCTTTCTGTCGAGGGAACAAGGGCGATATCTACGATTATATGTGCAAAGATCAATTTTCTTGTATGTAATTAATTTCAAATTACATAGTTCTTTCCAGGGAACCTCCTATCGAATTATTAGGAAATTATGGAGCAGTAAAATGAAGGGTTATTGTACATTACTGTGTTGGAGCACTTAAATGTTGGTGATGCTTACCTAGACACATTCAATGTTACATTCAACCATATATATATATAAATACCATCGAATTGTAAAACGTATGACAGATAAAATGCGGCGTGGAGATGTATGACATCCTCGAGTCAGTCTGTGGATACAGAGTGGATTACGTGTCATACGGTGTGAAAAGGTTGTAAATGCAAGCTGGGTCACTGTAAGGGCCAGGGTGAGCAAATGCCCTTCAAGCGCTTGAAAATATGATTCTCACTCTCGGAGAGATTTGTCAAGGCAGCATTGATTGGGGTTGTGGTAGGAAGGGTGACACGCACAACATGCTGAAACAAGCATCTTCTAAGCCCAGAGCAGCAATACCAATATTTCATCCTGATCGCTTTCCAATGGGTAGCTGCAACCACAAACATGGACACACCTGATTTACTGCTGCTTAAAAATGTAATTATAAGTCTTCACAAATAAAAATCTCCCATATGATCACTGGGTGAGTGTGTTATGGGTAAAAATCCCTCATAGACGATGTGAATTTTCATTTTTCATTTTCTCTCTTTTTTTTCTATTTAGGATGTCGCATTGATTATTGTGGATGTAATCAGCAGCCTTGGCAGCGTGATTAGTACAGACAAACCTCGATGCTTTGCTGCAACGCTGTCTTCATTGTTTCAGTGTACCGTAGAGGAGATCCCGTAAACAAAACAAGTCTGTGCACAGAGTTGTTATAATGATGCAGTTTAGTTTATCAAATGATGTCACTGTGGTATTATCACAGTTATAGCCCCGGTGGATCCCAGAAATAAGCCAGTGCTCCTTGCCAAATGCTTTCTCATGAACCGTGCTGTATTTCTTGTGTAGTAAGGAGCATAGTATGGCATACACAGACTTGGGTATGAAAACTCTGCATATGACAGGTTAGTTTTTAATGCCTGCGCTTACTTTATGTATTATTTACAGTATTTTTCTGGCATGGTGAAATTCTAATGAAGACCATGTTTCTGCATTGAGGAAGACAATGTCCCACACAATAACAGTAGATGAGACTCGCTTTGGCATTTCGCTTCTCCCGCATCAAAGGGTTAAATCAAAGAGTTATTTTAGAGAAAATGTGAAAATATAATATAATATAATAATATAATAATATAATTTATAAGCCATATTGCCCAGCCCTAGACCATAGAGTTATGATATATTCACATCAAACACGAAGCAAATTTTCGCCTCACATTTCTAGCGCAAGTTTGATCTCGGCATCCAATCTTGTGAAGGGCTCATTGCATGGGTGGAATATGGTCTCGAAAAAAGTACAAAGTCAAGTCTCCCTCAAAAATAATCCAAGGCACACTGTAGTGTTTGAAGAGACCCTGATGAAGAGATGTTGATCACAATGCGTAGATCATTTTAAACAATTATTGCCATGTAAAATAAAGGCATTTTAATTTTGTTCAGACACTACACTACAGTGTGCCTTGGATTATTTTTGAGGGAGATTTGCATTTTGTACTTTTTGGAGACCAAATTCCACCCAAGCAATGAGCCCTCCACAAGATTGAATAAGCACAATATACCTGAAGGATCCAAAGAGCCCCTGTAAGTGATTACCACAAAAGACCCAGCAGCGCTTCTACGCTATTGTCTTTGATCGCGGTATCATTTGTATTCATTCGATGCACCAGAGACAAGGAGGGGCTTAATCCATGTAGATAAAACCATCATTAACCATGGCCGAAATAAGCAATATTGCTGCTTTGTAAATGTTGTGGAAGTCCCAGATACGTCGGAAAACCAGACACCGTCGTGTCTAGGTTCATAACATCGTCCGGAGGCACAAGTCGCACATCGGCTGAATTAATTTGGTTTACTACAAAGCTATGAACCCAAAATAAACAGATTTTGCTGTGATTTAATTACAATAAACAGATCAAAAGTATGCCGACATAACTACATAATGATGCAGATTTGTAAAAATGCTTTGTCGGATCTTTCTGCAAGACGACAAGCAAACTACTTTTAAAATATTTCTTTTCTGAATGGCGTTCAAATCAGGGCCAGGTGTGAACACACAATACAGTTAATTTGTCGAAGGCAAGTATTTCATTATCTACACTTTCTTTTCTATTCAGATATTGTTGCATACTGTTAAGTCTGTGATGTATACAAGGCAAGTATGTTTTGAAATCATCTTTGGAGAGTTATTTCCTCATTATGGAAAATGCATTGCAATGTCACCATCATCAATTTATATAAGGCTCAAGTGACATTCACAGTTTGTATTCATATTCTTTTTCTTAGACCCAACAGATTGATATGCATGAGCGGGCCAATTAAATAGGAATATGTGGACAATTAAATTAAATGGCACTAATTGCTTCAATCATCAGTTCCCCATTCGTTACTTACACAGCATCATGGCCGTGAATTTATTCCTCTTCTGTAAAGGGTCCAATGGCAGCATAAAATTTCCATTAGCAGCATCTCTGAGCCACAAAATCTGTATTTTCAAAGCAGACTGTTTTCTTTTCTTTCTATGTGCAGTCTTCCCTGCTTGATCCTGTCTGCCAAATAGGCTTATGAAGTTATGATTCATGCTAGGATCCACCACCAATGCATCCCAAAAAATAAAGTTTAGAAGAATAGACTTAAACTTTATTTAAAAAAGTGGTAATTTAAAAAAAAAAAGATTTGTATTGATGCCATTATGTAATCCACTATCTCCACTACCCAGGGTTTCTCTGAGGAAATTGTTTAGCCAAGGTGGTAAGCCACCCAGATCCTGTAGCGTCACGTTTGGTGATCAGTTTAATTAGTAGATGACATCCTAAACAGTAGTCAGACTCATGAAATACATGAAATTGTGTTTTCCCCTGGAGGTTAAGGTTGTATTTTATAAAAGGGTATTCATTTTATAATGTTATCAAAGGTTGTCTTCCTTTTAGTCAAGTAGGCCCACCTCCGTTATAAAACACTGCAGGAAATCCTGCTATCAATATAGGACGGAAATATCATGTGTGCTCACATTACTGCCTCTATCCTTAAGCCATTAGACAACATTTACTGTAGTGCCATTTGATTCATCACTCAAGATAGCGATCACATTCACCGCTGTGAGTTATACGAAAAGGTCAGATAGTCATCACTTGACATCTGGAAGGCATCTGTGTACCTGTATTTTTACTTTATAGAAGACCTTTCCATCTAATTCGCAGAGATATTTAACAGCCTAACCTGGGGTCAAAGTGAACAACCATGACACCTGATTGCAGAATAGGTTTCCACTAACATGCACATTACTACTGAAATGACCTGCAAACAGCTTGAAGTTGGAGACACTCATTCATCTGAGTGACTATAACACATTTACACAGATTTTACCATACCATTTATACTACAGTCGCTCTCCCTTTGACATCGTTGGGTGTGTCATTAAAATACAAAATTACTTTAAATCAGAATTTTTATGATTTCTTTCACCAATATGATTAAGTGCTGTGATCTAAATTGCTGGATTAGCCAAAAACACAGATCTTAAATGCGCCCCAACTTAAGCCACTTACAAATCTAAATTGAAAACAGATGAATTTCTCTACTGCACTCTTATTACCTTTATTGAATTTGGGTATCTAATCGTTTCCTCAGTTTCTTCAGTTTTATCAATGTTTTTATTTAATTTGATTCAGTTGTATCATTTTCTTTTTTCTTACAAAAATGACAGCCCACAGAACGCCGTGATTGACCAATCAGAATCGAGTATTCAACACAGCCGTGTAATAATATTGCGTTAACTTTGACAGCCGTATTATTAATATTATATTCCATTTCTGCCAATAGATCCCCATAAATGCTACACACTGTTCATTTAATGCATTTATTTGCCTTATGTGAAGCACTGTGAATTGCCTGTGTTATAAAAAGGTGCTATTCAAATAAAGTTGCCTTGACTTGGTAATTTCATCCAGCAACAATTTCTCGACGGATTTTTCAGAAAATCTATTACATCACAAAATAAAGGCCTTTCAATACCACGATATGCACAATGAGAGACCGCACATCCTCTAGCTACTGTTTTCAGTGTGTGTGTGTGTGATGAGTGTTGTATATATGAAATATGTTCTAAGGTGAACTCGCTTGCAAAATACATCTTAACCTCCTCTGATAAGTCCTAAATAAATACATAAAGCTTAACTAACTAACCAACTGATACCCAGTATGTAGTAACAATAGCTACATGAGTCTAAAACTTGCATTAAACAAGGTGACACATGCATGTGGCGAGAAAACAAACATGTTAGGTATTTCCACTATAAACTGCAGTAAACACAGTCAGCTAATGAGGAGGATTTCAGAACTCTGGAGAGCGACCGACACACAAACAGCCCACTGCAGCCGAGGATGACAACTTAATGAAACCCACCTGGTGGTGATGAGGGCGGCCTGACCTCCTCTTTGATCAATCAAGTGCTTCGGCTGTTGCAAGGAGGATGAGGTTAGCGTTCCCTGTGCCTCCACTCCCAGTTTTTACTTTACCTACACGACCAGCATTTAGAATTACACTGAATGCTTTTTTTGTATTATTATTATCCCTGTACATTCATTTATCATTTATTTGATTTAGTTATTTCCTTTTATTTCCTTCCTAAAATATAAATGAAATACTCTGCAAGGGCGTCACGGTTCAGCAGTCCTGTGGATTGCAGCTTCAAGTCCAACAGCGCATCCAGTCTGTTATCACTGCAGACATTAATCCCCTGAATTTCAGGGTCTCAAACCTCGCCTTGGACAAATGAAAGAATAGATGATAAGGATGTCCTAAGAGAATCCTTCATACTCGGAGTCCTGCTTCACTCGTTGCCATTTTAACGTCGCGCAATCAAATGTTGGCCTGAATTGACTGGGAAAAAGTGTCTGTCTGTGTTTTTTTTTTCTTCCTGGGCTACCCCCTGAACTTCCCCCGGCCAGTCTACTAGAGCCTAAACATGAGGAACAGTCTAACATTCTGCGTTTCTTGGTTTTATGTCAATGAAAATCTATTTTGGTTTTGAACTGTGGAATGGACAAAACAAGCAACAAGCAGCTCTAATTTTCCCGTTATGATATCTTTCAATCGTGACATGAGTTTGTAGCGTTTGCCAACACTCCTCTTTACTGTAGGTAATCCGCATCGCTGTCGACATGTCAAGATCTTTCACAGCAAAGGCACATGCGCTGTGGTGAGGAGGGTAAACCTCTGTGGAGTCTTGTGACAGCAAAGTCTTCCCTTAAGTGTTTTGATGAGTTCACTACCCACGCAAAGTACGATTCTGAGAAATGCACTGTGTTTTCAGGCGGAAAATAAGCTAGTTGCAAATTCGAACACAAACGGTAATGTGCTCTAACTAAGAAACATCAGAGAATTGCACATAACATAGCCATGTTTACCAGTTTGGCCTGTCTGAGAGTGAGGGTAATTCAACAGAAGAGTCTATTGTTTTCTTCTGTGGATAAAGTACCTATTGCTGTTGTTTAAGTGACAGGTTTGAGCTTCACTGTGGACTGACGGTTTTGTTCATGACAAACAAATAAAAACATCATCAACAGCTGTCTAATGCAGCTCACAGTGGCCTGTTGTTTACAGAAACAAGGTTACTTATCCACTTCATAGCTGAGGAGGTAACAAACCTATAATGATGCTAAACACTATAATAATGCTGTTTTTTGTTTGTCTTTTTGGCTTGACAACCCAGTATCTTACAAAGCATGTGGCTTGCTGATATATCAAAAAGCAGCTGGTGTGTGATTGTGGTTGTGAGAGAGAGTATTTGTAGTTCCTATTTATTCCAGCGTTGTGCACAAAAAAGAGTTGTAAAGGAAAGAAATCATAATATAGTTATGACTTTAATCATAGGCATTAACAAAGTAACCAACTTTTGCACTATAGACTAGTTTGTGTGTTTTTTGCTCTCCAAGGATGCCTCCATTACTGTGGTTCAGTTGAACTGACCGCTTTTTCGCTGACAGAGAAAGCACAGATGTTTGGGTTAATCACCGTCAGCAACCGCCCCCTCCCACAGACGACATCAGCCCATGTGAATGTGGAAGTTGTTCAGTCTCAAAGCACTAGTGTGAAATTACAAGCTTCGGGAGAAAAATAACATCAACACTTTTGTGTGACCTCCACAGTCAGGATGTGAATGTGGTGTGTGGTAAACCTCATCTAGCATTACTTTAGGATTATAAGTAGGGATGCAAATTTGAAGCACTTTCCTTAATTGATTATTGGTAACACTAATGATAAATCAATTGATTTATCGTAAATTTAAAAAAAACATACGAATTGTGTACCAAACAATACTAAATGCGTTTTTTCCCCTCAATCAAAGCCTTATTCCTACAGCAACATATTGCATATTCTCTGACAGCCTATGAAACATATATATAAAGATAGAGGCCTAGATATATTCAACACATTGAATATAACTGAAAACATCAGATTGCATGCGGAGCGCGCTCATAAAAATAATGTCCGCTATACATCTCCGCCTAGTTTTATAAGAAAGACGCTCAAAAACAACTAAATGTAACACTGCAACAAGAGAATAGAAAATATCTCAGAGTCACAGTGTCCCGATTTCTGCCTGTTCTTCTTGTTGTTCATGGTGCTGTTAGATTGCTGCCAGACCGCCCCATTAATACAGGTGCGTGCCGGAGAGAAAACTGTTCTTGACTGCAGTGAATGTTGTTTTTTTGGAAGATTAAACGCCACAAATATGGCTTGAAGCAGAATATTTCGTTGGATAAAAACATGTTGGGATTTTGGAAAAGGGATTACATATTTTTGGACTGAAGATTGAGACAATTACAGAGAATGAGCGCCGCGAAAGAGAGAGAAGGTGGACTGCAATGTTTCTGTTAGTTGAATGTCAATGTTCTGAATGAAGCTTTGGACTGTATAGCCCTGAAAAGCACCGACTCGGATAGTAGGCTATGAAATGTTGTGGGTATGCAGACATACTGGCGTGTCAGCTTTGCCGATCCGGGGAATCTCCTCACGTTGACTTTCCACCGGTCTGTCAGCTTTGATTCCTGTAAGTGGAATTTTTGGCAAGGAAACATATAGGGTACCCAGCTAGAAAAGACGTGTGATCTGCATCACAGCAGTCCGTTAAAAATGGACTAAAATCCTGTGAAACTTCTTTTAGATTATAAGCTTCATTTCAATGGCTTTTCTATAACGATGTACAGTAACAGGTTCTACGGGATCTCCTGAACATATTTCTTGGCAAAAGCTCATCAAAAGCGGCTTAAATGTAAAATCCTCCATACATTACAGCGCGATTGTGCGGATTTACAAGCATGTTGGCACCTCTGTGATGGCAGCTTTTCTTTTCTGCCTGCAACACGGATGAGGGCAGCGAAAATGTCCACAACTGTACACATACGACTGTGTCTCCATATGATGTCACTTCCTGTGATTTCTTTTGAAGTTTGACCAGGGATTTCTTGGCTGTGATCATGTCAATAACCTCTCTCCATGTATAAAATTGCAAATAATGGACACTCGCGCGAGTCTTTGTCTCGGTATCAAAGAGAATGACGAAACCGTGGCCATCTGCCAGGGATCTTAAGCTCCACACAAAATCAATATTACAGGCCTAAAATGCAATTTGACACAAGAGCATAACACCATAAAATAATCTTGGCCAGCAGCAGCTGTGTGATCACCAGTACCACCATTTCTACCAATAAAACACTGCTTGAACAAAACACTGCTATTTACTGATAATTTACTGGAAAAAAATGTCCGTTTATGAAAAGGGAGATTTCACAGTGGTCCGTCATGTGTTCAATCTGACACTCCATGGGTGAATTTATTTTCAGTTAACAGCGATGTGGCCTCTCCTGCCTCATGTCTTTTTTTCTCGTGTCTGTCTTATAAGCTCGGCGGTTGATAACGCAGGTCAGTGAGGGGAAACAATAAAGGCTTTGTTATTGAGCGAGATGATTTTTTTTCTCTAGAGTAGAGGGGGTAAATGCCTGCATAGGCAGATGGGTACACAGTGTCAAATCCCCCTGAAAGACGGCTCGTCTCCCCCCAGCAATTTGTGCTCCACCAACCCTGCTCTTTTTATCATCAACAACACCCCTCTCTTTTTCTTTTTTACATTTTTTTATTCCCAGCTGTCGGCCCCCAGAACCATCACAACTTTTCGCCCTACTAGAGGCAACACCAGCCTGTCAGGCCCCACAGGCTATCGCTGTGAATCTGTACAGAATTTGCACACCAGTTTCCTCACTGTAACCCTCCACTTAAAGCTTAAGGACCAGCCCTCCCACTGCAGCTCACACTGGAGCGACATGCGACCAGCTCCCACGCACACCATGCACTTATCAAATGTTAATGCTGTGTAATTGTGAAAGAGGAGACCAATTTGAAAGTTAAATCAAGCTGAGCTTACCAGTATACATTTTTATTCATCTTATGTTGGGCCTGTAGATTTTCCTGCTGCACCACCCAAGGTCAGCTGCACCTGTTTATAATTGAATATCGCAGCTGTGCTCAACAAAAGGAATTTCATTCAGGCAAAGGGAGCAAAACTTATTCAGGGCTACGTTATTTGTAAAGTTCTCTTTATGCTCCACGGTTGAGGCCTGGCGAAGAGTCGAAGCATAATTTTCTTGCTCAAGGAGACTCCAGCGAGGCAGATGCTCACCAGCACCACCAGGGTCTTAAACAGCTTTCTAAAATTGAAGGACAGTCTTCTCACTGTGTTGCTCTGCTGCCCATGAGGCACATGTGTCACACACTGGCTGCACTGGCTGTAATTACTGTACATTGGCACAAATTCAAATGCAAGTTTTGCCTGATTCACAATGAGCTGTCAGGGTCGATTACCACAGTGCCCTGTACAGTTAAAAGTTGGCCGCCAAGACCTCGCGGTCCCTGCCAGGATCCTGATGTCAATTTGTGAAAAAACTCTGGCAGGTCTGGAGGAGCTCCTTGACTCACAACGATCCTAATCCAGGGCCTGGAGGGAGGCAGGGGCAGGGATGAAGAGGGGGAGTTGGGACATGCTGAATGGATGCTAGAGTGGACTCCAGTGTGAGGTCACAAAAACTGTTAACAGTCCAGGCGCTTGGTTCGCTGCAGTGTGTCATAGCTCTGTACCCACCACTGCGATTTTATTTCCCAGTGGCCTCAATTTGTCAAAAGGGATTCTGTGCGTGTCAAGACTTTCCCCTCATAACTAAGGACAGTCTAGTTGTGAGAGAGAGAGAGAGGGGTCTAAACAGCTGCAGTAAAACTGTTCTAATGCCAACACCCCTCTACTTAAGACAGAATAATCACTGTAAAACAACTGCGTTTCCTCTGCCCCCTCCCGCTCCCACTCTCTGCGCTGCTTCAGGGGGTTGGTGTGTCATGCCCAGCATAAATAGAAAACAGCATTTCCATCTGTCTGGTAAACAAGCCGGCTAAGCTGTCACCTCGGTTCACCCACATTGGATATTTCCCATAGATGAGGAGATTCAGATGCTTTGTGCCGCACACAAGCATTTATCAAATGAAGCTTTAGCGTTAATTTCATCTAAAAGCAGCCGCAGTGTTTATATATGCATTATAAAAGGAACAGAGCACAGTGGAGGGGCAGACGCTATTCATTTCGCTTGAATGGAGATAAGAATTTTTCATCTTTCATCTTTAATAGATATAAAAATTCCAAACACAATACAAAACACTCAGACTTTTATGTGTTGCTTGTTTACCGCATCTTGAAAGGCTTTGAATGGCTTTCCTTTGATGGGCTAAGGTGCTCATCTGTGAATTAAAAGGTGATAGAAAAAGAGGTCAATATGGTCAGAATTAATTTGTGGAGCTTTATAAGAAATATCCTGATATAAATGATAATACGTGGTGTGAGGTTTACAGTTTTTGAGAATTGCTAGAAAGGGTGTTTTCCGATTGACCGGTATGCGTAGGAAGTTCATACGAGAGTGTTAGATACGGCTACATCGATACAAAACTCTGAAACCGACTCAAAACATGAGGGGAATCGGTAAAAAAATCGATACGCCCGCCATAAAATGATACAAATGGCTCCACTTGAGCCGCTTTTTATGTGTTATGTGTGTGTATGACACGGGTGTGGTAAGAGCGAAGTGTGAGAGAGACAGTCCACGAGACGCGACCCCTCATCTCCGTTGCGTACAGAGAAGGGGGACAGGAGTGGTGCGCAGCGACAACGAACGTATGAAGAGAAAATCAATTGTTCGTTCCATTTCAACGTAAACGCCCAGCAGCAAAGCTATATTTCCTCCATTTTGGACTGAAAGCGACTACCGGACGAAAATGATTTCTATTCTATTGTCATATTTGATGTCTCTACCAAAATGGCCTGTGTTGAAAAATCTAAAATATTATAAATATGCATACTATTATATATATTACTTAACTATTTACTTACTTATTTATTTATTTATTAATTAATTAAACTTTTTTGGCAGGCTGCTCCCCAGAGGAGCATTAAGTGAGCAAATGGAAGTCAGAAAAATACAGCACACAAATTGTGAGAGCAATCTCAATCTTTTTCATGTCAAGGACCCCCAAAATAGATGTACAACAGACCGCAGACCATGGATGTATAAGAGGTTGTGTCCTGTGCTTCTTGCCCTGCGTGTTACTAAATAGCCTACAACTACATTGAATTCTGTTTATGTCATGCTACTAGCACTACTAGCTACTGGCCGATAGCCGGTTGTTTGGGAACAGAGACAATAATACATCCACCACGGTACAGGCTTACAGCATGCAGCCCATGGGTGTATTATAAGATAATAAAAGTGATGAATTACAGCCAATATATCCATTATTACAGCTGCATATACAGCTAGCAGGAAGCTGGCAGAACCAGATATGTCATATGAACATGCAGGGCGGTGCAGTCCAGTGGGTCTGATGCACGTTTATTATGCAGAGGAAAATAACTCTGGATTTGGCTATTAGTTAATTTTAAAACTTTTAGGATATAACGATTTAAATTAGTTATTTAAGTGTTCGTACTGGACAGTTGATTTACCTAAAAAAAAATGATCCTCTGATTCACAGATGTCTCTTTATACATTCATGGCTATGGACTCCTTGGCGTTTTCAGTCCAAAATGGCAGCAGTGCTACCGCAGCATCATCTAGCGGCTATTGTCAAAAAAGCACTGGAGTTTCGCCTCTTTGCTTCTATACTCTTTGGCAGCGGTCTAGCCAGCTAGTCAAGCGTGCAAGCAGGCAGTCACTAGTGAGGAACTAGCAGTAGAAGAGTCCCAAAATTAAAATGTGTCAGGTTTTGTATGCAGGAGGCTAAGCTACATTCAACAGCAGACGACCGTCTTTGTCTTGTTGGATAAACATCAACATTAGCGTCCCTAGCTCAGACCGCCTAGTCTCCCACTGCTAGAATCTCCCCTGGGTCCCACTACTAAACTAACATAGCAGCTAGCTGGGCACAGATGGTGTCGTCAACAGTATAGTTTTTGGCCATTATCAGTGGATGCAGTGAAATAACACTTTTCTGTGCATCAAGTGTTTCCAGTAGACCTAGAATGCTGTCTGTGTTATATACATAATAACAATCTTACCGTATGGTTTCGCGATGTGGGACACCATGTCACTAATTAGTATTCCATCACATCATCTTTACAGATATAAGGCAAACAACAGTTAATTAAAAGGTTATTATCACAAAATTACAACCATTGCCAATGAGCCACATTGAACCATGGTATAGGAAATATATGACACGTCACCAGAACACTATGTATTAAGTTGAACTGAATTGGATCGAATCCAAGCCAAATCGGATTGAATCAAAGTAGTGCTATATTGAACTGTATCGAATCATTCTATGGTTCACCCCTAATTGCTAGCATCATTTTAGTTCACTTTATAAAGACCAAAAATGCTGCAAATACATCTCAAAATTCAATCAAAGACCACTTATTTTCTCACAAAAAGAACACTTTTACTTTTTAATAACCCTATATATAACATAGCCTATATAAGAAATGTACTTAGGCTATGTTTTTACTGTTCAGTTAAAAATAAAATAACACATCTTCTCATCTCACACAATGTACTACTAGAGGAAAACATCGTGAAATTAATTAAAAATGAAAAATGTCAAGACTATTATCCCAGCAAATTAGTTCACACACAAAATCACAAATATTAAAAGTCAAAAGGTTTATTACAACTAAATTTAGTCTAATTTATGCGGCCACATTTTCTCAGCACCATCGTACCCTTTGTTCCCTTTTTAATACATGATTATGAAATTGAAAGTTATTCAACACCTGAATAGATTTCCAGCTGAGATGGGAGTCAGCTGTGATTGGACTATTTATGCAACTTCAACCAGCAATTTGTCTCTATAATTGCGTGAATAATTTTTCAAAAAATAACCTAACCTTTGAATTATAAATGCTTGTTAGTCATTATTGAAAACATCTGTCCTATCAATGCTTTGTATGCAACACGGCTGGTTAAGTGTGCATACAGTCATAAATCATAAACTCACTGTATTATTATTTTTTTTTACCATGTAATTCTTCTTAGTCAAAATGTCTTTCATTGAAGAAATTGTCAATAAAAATGTTTAATTCACCTGCTCTGTGCTTGTTGTTGCCTGCATGCTTTGCTAATATAAATCAATCAACAGATACTGCAGACCCGAAATGAATCACTAATTGCACAAAAACCAGGTGTGAAATCTGAAACCCATCAACAATGGGTATTTAATCCTGTGATCCCATGACCAGTCACTGTAAAACTCATACATAATTCTGCAAACTGCTTACACACACAGTGACATAGACGCAACTCTTGCCTCCTGTCAAATCACACAGCAGCAACAGCAAACTGCTTACTCGCACACACATAGGCAGATACACACACCTCCTGTCAAATCAGTTTACAGCTTCATAAACAAGACACAAATAAGCACGGATAGCAGCAACAAGGCCTCACCTCTGTGGTGATGAATTGCTTTGAACGGCTGGATTACACCTGCTCCTCACGACCCAGCATATCGCGCCCACTAAAGTTTGCCTACTGTCCCAGCCGATCAACGGAAGACGCCGTAGCACACATCCTCCGCACCACCCTATCTCACCTGGACAAGACAGGGAGCTGTGTGAGATTGCTGTTCATTGACTACAGTTCAGCGTTTAACACCATAGATCCCTCCAGACTTGTGACAAAGCTCAACACCGTGCCATGAACGATAGAAAATGTGTTCGGGACGCAGTAAACTCAATATTTTCTTGCCTGATAATGTTACATTGTGAACAACAATTCTGTGTTGAAATCAGCAAGATGAGAGTTAGTTAACGTTAGCTAGCTTAACTCGCTCCCGTCCTTATGATGCAATTCAGTATAAATTAGTATTGGGCAAAGGTAAATTCTAACGTTATCATGATGTGTAGGGATGCACTGATACCAATACCGGATCAGATATTGGGCCGATACTGACTCAAATAGCTGGATCGGATATCGGTGACAATGGGGCCCAACTATTCAATTCAATTCTATGTTTATATACCATATACATTATATACTGGGATTTTAATTCCTGTTAAAGTTTTGACCAATTTGTAGCTGGTTTACACCTGAAAAGTAATTCCTGTTAATTTTGAAGATTCCTTTTTTGCTGTTGTATTTTAATATATAATATAATATATAACAATTGAATGGATTCATATCCATCCATCCATCTGCAACCGCTGGAGGGGGCTGGAGCCAATCCCAGCTGACATTGGGCGAAGGCGGGGTACACCCTGGACAGGTCGCCATCGCAGGGCTGACACATAGAGACAGATAACCATTCACGCTCACACCTACGGGCAATTTAGAGTCCACAATTAACCTAACCTGCATGTCTTTGGACTGTGGGAGGAAACCGGAGTACCTGGAGAAAACCCACGCTAACACGGGGAGAACATGCAAACTCCAACAGAAGGATTCATATCTATATATCTATTTGTCACATTTTGTTTTACAAAGTTAGGAAAGCAAGAAAGCAGGAAAATGTGTTTGGGATGCTGTAAACTCACTGTGTACACGTCCAGGGTTTGCACCCTATTTGTTCTCTGGTAATAATACATTTCAAACAACAAATCTGTATTGAAATCAGCAGGAAGAGAGCTAGATAACATCAGCAGTTATGTTAACTAGCCCTTGTCCTGCCGATTTCAACATGGGAGGTGCCATTGATTTACATTATGAAGTGGCTCTATTCAGCAAAAATTAGCATTTGGTAGGGGTGAGACGAAAATATTGAAATATCACGGTATAAAACTTTTACGATATGCATCGTCGAGACGAAAAACTGAATCGCGATATCAGGGCATCATAGGTACATCTAGTCATACAAGCACTGATCTGCGTTCTCTCGTCTTTTTCAGTGCTTTGTTTGAACAGACTAGGACGCTCTGAATTCAGATCAGTAAGTGAAGCACTGCCGCCCCCACCACCCCCACCTTCGTCTTTTTTTTACAGAAATAAAACCCATTTAGTTCATTTTGGCGTATCAGCAGCATGTTATCAATAGATAGTTGGACGATGGACGCTTCAATCTGAAAGTGAATGCATCTTAAGGAGTCAGCTCAGAGCAGCAGGTGTCATATTTCACACACATGGGATGAGAGAGAGTTGACAGACTGAGAGATGGCAGAGGATTTGGTGTCAAAGCGAAAAGCAAACGCACCTCTTTGGCAGTATTTCAGATTTGAACCCAGTGCCATTAGGGAACCATAACGTTAATGAGGTAGCGTTAATGAGGTAGCGTTAATCGCCGCGAGGAGGACGGAGCGGCGCCAGGTAAACCTCTACAGCCCCGCAGCAAAAGCTAGACTGGATATTATCGTATTGTATCGAGATCGTGAACCCAATATCGCGTATCGTGTATCGTATTGTGAGCTGAGTGAATCGTCACAGCCGTAGTATTTGGCAAACGTAAATTCTAACGTTATGATGTGTTCAAATGCAATCTTGTAAATTTAGTTTTTGTCGACAAACTTGAATAAAGAAGATGTTTTCACAGCAATATAAAATAGATAATAGAGAGGGAATTATGACCGGTTTAACTTCCTAACATAAAACAGTATGCAAACGGTAATAAAGGAGTGGATGTTGAAGTGATTTATTGTTTTAATTTTGTTTTTTTACCATGGTATTGAATTGGTATCGAGAATCATGGAATTTCAATCGCATTTTTATCGACTACTAAATTTCTGGTATCGTGACATCCCTACGCTGACGCACTCCCTGTACACACACGACTGTGTAGCCACTTTTGACTCCAACACCATTATCAAGTTTGCTGATGACACAGGTGTGGTGGGCCTGATGACAGATAGCAAGGAGAAGGCCTACCTGAAGGAAATAGATGATCTGACCCCCAACCTGTCAATCATACGCATATAGGTATTACTCTTCCTATTCTAGTTAAACTCTATCCAATGCACAAATTGAAGGAACTGGCGGGATTACATTTCACTGGAGTTGTACCTTATATGATTACATGTGACAAATAAAATTGATTGACTGATTGAAAAGCCGTAAAAACCGACAGCTGTGTTGATATCTCCATCAAGGGGGACAGAGATGACTCCGCTGCAGATAGGACACTCTTCTCTTTACACAACATATTAGCCAAAGTAATCACTTAAAAATGCTGCAGGTAATCAGCGGAGACAGGATCATATGGTCACGCTTTCCAGATGTTGTCTGCTGGGATCTGACCTGAATTCTAAAACTATCGCCATCAATGTACCGCCTCCGCTGAACTAAACAAAACAACACAACTGTTTGCTTTCGGGATACCAATTGTGCAATACAAAGAGGAACAGATTTAATTTTGTTTGTTGGGGGAAAAGGAGCATGTTGTGCCCGCATTTTCTCTCGACACCAGAGTCATTTTTGCCGTGTGAAATCAAATCTATTTCTCATTACAAAGGCAGTGTTTGAAAGGCACAATGTTACACATCCATGGGATAATCTTGGACTGTCTTGAATAAAAGCCATTATCTGATATTTGCTTTCCGAGATTAAAAAAATAAAACTTCTAAAGACCAACTTTTTGGATACCGAGCCGCACAGGCTCAGTGTAAGAAACTCATTTTTCTCGGGTTAAATGATGTGATCAAACAAATGCGAGTTAAAGGCCTCGGGTTCTTCTGTTTCAACAGCAGTTCAATCCTTGAATGCCAAAAAAAACACTACTATAATAACTTCAGTGTTATCAGTCTGAAGATCTCCCCGGTGGACTTGATTCTTGGTGAGATTAACTCGGGATTTAAATGGGTCAGAGGAATATTGGAATTGTGTCTTTTTCCCTGTTTTGATGGGTGTTATATACAGTCTAGACAAGAGAGACACTCAAATGCCTCACGCTGAACAGCGAGGAAGGAAACCTGTGCAGAAAGAGCCATCCATTCCTCCCAAAATAGAAGATGTGTGGTTGCTGCAGATTAAGGTGTCACCCACTGAAAACAACGCACTCAATTTTGCTTCCATGGTGGCCCTGTATCTTCAGATAGAAACGATTTAGAGCCACTTCTGTTAACATCACATTTATTTATCTGTCGACCTTTCTTATAGCAAGGATGACCTCTTGAGAATAACTTTTGCTCTTCCAACTCTAAATGTTTCCAGATGCTACACTGTATTATCCAGTAACTGCAACTAGTAGTAAATGCTTAGTGCATAACGTTATAGCTGTGAGCGTATAGCAGTGCAGTGTGTGTACAGTTTAGGATGTCGGTGAGTAAATGCTACACTCCCGTGTCTCGCTTGCCATAGTCTGTTTACTGAAGGGGTTAGCCCATAAATTAGCCACAATTTTAGCTCAGACTCTCTTAAGGTGGACCGACCTTAAGGAGGACCAGTGCTATTCTTGTTATGACGAGCCACTCTTCCGAGTTTTGCTCAGCTAGCCCTAGTGTTGCACGGCATACCGATACTAGATAAGGCATTGCGATACCTCACCTGAATTGTTAGCGGTGGCGAGGGCCTCTGTTTAAAAAAGCCTATTTAAACGCTCTTTAATAAGTGATATCAGTATCAAAATACTTAATTGATCCCCGGGGGGAAATTACGGTTTTTCCATTTCAGAATAAAAATATGTACAAACATAGAAGTTATAAGAAAAATAGAAATAAGAATAGAAATTAAATGTAAATATGTGTGCATTATCAAAAATAAATGCAAATATAAAATTAACAATCAAAGAAATCACATAAAGTTAAATATAGGGGACATCAGATTACCGCATACCATTTCATTTTTTTGAACGAATACATTTTGACATTTTTAATTAATAAAAAAATAATTTTGAGTTCCATGTTCTGTCATCTGTTATTCCATTACTTTTCCTGATGTTTTAGATTTTTGCCGTGGTATCGTTTCAGTATCGATATTTAGGCAGGGTATCATTGAAGTCAGAATTTTGGTAATGTGACAACACTAGCTATCTCCTGCTGCTGCCGGTCCTAAGAACTTCTCTGGCAGAAATCCTGTCACGGCAATATAAAATAGATATTAGAGAGGGACTTATGACCTATTTGACTTCCTAACACTAACGTTAGCTCTAAGCAGCTTATAATGTATAATCAAAACTACTAATGCCAAGAATTTTCTTTAATCAAAGCAAGTATTTAAATAAAAATGCAATCATTTAATTCCTAATTATTTGAGTTGTGTGTTTTTATGCAATTACAGTAACCGCTATAAATGACAATAACAAAGTAAAAGGATACCATTATAAATTTTTGACGGTTCACACTGACTTCAGGACAATTTAAATAATTCTAGTGGTGAAAAATGTTAGTCTGAAGCCTTGTATTCCAGCTGCTATAACAAAAAAAAACAACAAAAAAATGCTCGGTAGGCATCGCCGGCAAAAAAACGTGATCAGGTCAGACATCCCATCAGCCAAACATGTAAACCTAAAATGAAACCTATGGCCTCGTCTGTGTCAATACTGTCTCCAGCACTGAATTGCAAACACATCTGTATTTGTATTTTTTCAACACCTCCAAACAGCAAATAGCTTTTAGGTCATTTCACTCTGAATGCAGAATGAGATGACAGAATTTATGAAGCAATGTGCTTTGATCTTGTTGTGCTGTCCTCATTTTACAGGAAACACCTGCCTCAAACACATTTAGGGAGATTAGGAGTGAGCTTGTTATCTTTCCACTCCACGTTTGTGTCTTTTACAGGACTGGAATTTCAATGCAGGACCAGACACTGTGAAACTGTTTGCACAACCAGCCGAACACAGACGTCGTTCATTTGTTGCTGAAATGTTGTTCGGCCACATTAAGGACCCGCTCGCATTGATAAAATCCTAGCAGTGCTGTTGTGATGAGGAGGTAAAGCGATGCTGAATCTTTAAAAACCACCCGGTCAGCAGTAGTTACAGAGCAATTAAAAAGCTCTACAATGTTCAACCCAACATGAATGAATAAAACAACTTAACCCTGATGTATGAAAAGGTATTTTCAAGGTGAGGACATAGATTTCTATGTTGCATTTCATGCCTCCAATAACAAACATGCATCGCCATTTTCATCTGACAAAGATTCCTTGAATGCTCAAGATATCTCGAGAGAAATTTGTCATCAGAAGAGAGCATTACTTTCTCACAATCATAAAGTTTGCACCGAATAAATACTTGAAGCTTGCAACATTGTGTTATTGATGTGCAGAATATACATGGGTAGGCGGAAAATCCCAAACCAAATTTCAGAGAGACGGATTGTGATCTCATCATCAGAGATACACGATGGCTGAGATTGATTGTGCTGAGTCTTTTACAAAAAAAAATACAAAAAAAAAAAATTGGCAGCCCACATTGTGGATTTGTCATAAGAAAATGCTCTGAAAATAATACATCTGTGGCTGTGCACATTCGCTCCAGGCTAGTGTGTGTCAGCCAACAATCTTTAAAAGTGTATGGTGATGTTATATGGTGATAGATCAACAGTGATGTAGTTAAACTCGCTGCCAAATTTGCTGATCTACAGAGCACACTGCTTCCATTATCATCCTGTAAAATACACACACACACACACACACCTCCCAGCGTCAGAGTGTGAGTGAGCTGAAAAAGACAAAAATAAAATGGACAAAGTACAAGAAGGACATAAACAATCAGCTATCTCATTTCTGCAGCCTATCTGTCAGTCTTATCTGTCCCTTCCCACTACAACGGTGTTAATGATATCTCACTGGACCCTGCCAATGGTTACAGCACATCAGCCGAACTAGGACCGTGCTTTGTAGATCTCATTTGATTTTCACTGCTGATAGTGGATGCGGCAATTTATGCCAGTGCTCATTCAAGTAGATGGAGATCAAAGAACCCCCGTCCTTACCCCTCCCCTCGCTCCCATCTCTGGTTTCATCAGATCTGCAACAGGACTCTTAACAGAGGCTTCCTGATTCACCCACTGAGTCACTAGAGTCAAAATCCATTCCTGCAGAGTGTGCATACTGAAAATCTTAAGTTAAACAGATGCGTTTGAGAAATTTGCATGTATTTACGTGTTTATCAAGCACGGCAAAATGAGTTCTTCCAATCTCTCCTGATCAGGCCCCGATTGTTGTAACAGAAAAATGCAGTGTGACATGTTATTTTCCTCTCCCGAATGAGAAAAGACAGGCTGAGCAACATTTTCAGGTGTTGCTGAGCTGTACGACTGATTGCATCACTTTATACAGACAAACACTCATACACAGTGCAACTGTGGACAAGGTTATCTAGCTCTAAATATCAGTTTAGGTCAACACCTAATGCATTACAAATCGCCGAAGGGAAAAGGAAAACATTTTCAAATCAAGTTTTTGTCTTTTCATGTTTCATTTATGAGTAACACGTACGTATAATGGATTGTGCACAAATTGGAGTACCTTATAAAATATCAACCAATTTGTTCGGCATTATCCGTGACAGTCTATTCATTATTGTCGTTTTTTTGTTTTATCAATCCGGCTGCACAATAAGGAAATTAGAATATTACTATAAACAGCTTTTACTAAGTAGTTAAGAGCACGTCCACTCAAACAATTAAGGTGACTCATATTTAAAAGTCAGTTTGACTCCTACCTTCTTATCTTTTTATTGCAAACTAATATTTCTTTTTGAACATTAATGGGATGGTAGCACTTATGTTAATGTTTGTGGTAAGTCACAATACAAGACTCAGAACAGATATCTAACATTTAAAATAGGTTCGGAATGAAAAGGCAATGTCAGACACACTGTGTAGTAGTGTATGTAGCAGACATACACTGTACTAGGATTGAAATCAGTGGCTTGTGATTCCTTAAAATGGAGTCTAGTGGTCACAGGTTGCATGTTTATAAGCTTTGAGCAGTTTAACATTTGAGGAATGACTGAGTTTGAGTTAAATATACACTCACCGGCCACTTTATTAGGTACACATTGCTAGTACCGGGTGGTCTTCTGCTGCTGTAGCCCATCTGTTTCAAGGTTGGACGTGTTGTGCGTTCAGAGATGGTATTCTGCATACCTTGGTTGTAACGAGTGGTTATTTGAGTTACTGTTGCCTTTCTATCATCTCCAACCACTCTGCCCATTCTCCTCTGACCTCTGACATCAACAAGGCATTTTCGTCCACACAACTGCCGCTCACCGGATATTTTCTCTTTTTCGGACCATTCTCTGTAAACTCAGTTTTTGAAATACTCAGACCAGCCCATCTGGCACCAACAACCATGCCACGTTCAAAGTCACTTAAATCCCCTTTCTTCCCCATTCTGATGCTCGGTTTGAACTTCAGCAAGTCGTCTTCACCACGTCTAGATGATGTAATGCATTGAGTTACTGCCATGTGATTGGCTGATTAGCTATTTGTGTTAACAAGCAACTGAACAGGTGTGCCTAATAAAGTGGCCGGTGAGTGTAAATATTGTTTGAGGCCAGTACATCACAAGAAACATTTTGCCCTCTCCTATCATGTTAATCAGCTCGTGATCCCCTCAGTTTTATCTTGTGACCCGTTGGTCCTGACCACGACGTTGGGAGCCATTATTCTATATCTTACATGTTATATGTTCTATACAATCTATAAGCAACTGTAGTCATGTCAGCTCAATTAACACCTGACACAAAAGGTATTATAATTTCGGGCCTATTTTCCCAGTAAGAGTCTAGCATTCTTGCTTTGTCATTTTAACAAGAGCTCATGACAGCTTCACCATGACAAACCTGACTCCCTGAAGAAAGGAAATAAGCCATAACAAAGAGCAACGAGAACCTCGTTTCCATGGGACCAGGTAATACAAACCTGGCAATTTGCTACAGTTGTGTGTCGCAGTAGATGAACCCAATCAAAGTCCACTTAAAGCTGGGGGAGGCAGTTTATTTTGCCGTTATTGGGCAAAAGTTCCTTAATAACCTTTCAGCATATTGTAATTGAAGTGGTAGCCCAGGGTAGGCAGTTTTCATCATCCTTCCCAAACATCATCCTTCATACAGTAACCACTTTGAGTAGTCATTCATTTCAAACCATTGTGAACCTGATGCCGTTATATTGCGGCAATTCTATGAGAATTACCATCCTGTTTTTTCTTTGCAAACTTGTGGGTCTATAAAGCCCTTTGAGATGACAAACTGTGATTCGAGGCTGTGGCGAACTATAATATTGGCAAAGTGTCTTAGAGATGAAGAGAAAATGTTACTAATAGTTATTAACCGTAGCCGTCACAGTGAGTTCACGCAGAAGTCTAAACTATTAGAGAGATGGAGAGAAAATTATGCTTTCCCTGAGCTACTATTAACGTAGATACCGCAGCTGTGAGGCTAGCTCACAGGGCTAGCCCAGCCACAAGTAGGAGGCTAAACTATTAGCAACATTTTCTCTCCATCACTGAAATGCTTCACCGATATTGTCCAACTCTTTTTTGATCAGACCGTCTGCCTTTTTGGGTTGCTTTGCAGTGTAGGCAGTTGTTGCCAATGCCTGAATAGCAACTTTTTCTGCAGGATGTTCCGCCGGGGAATCAGGCTTTCACCATCTGTAGGGACGTGCAAGCGTATCTGTATATGTAGAACAGCCAATAGGAACACTCTCTCTCTGAAATGACCTGTGATTGGCCAAACTCTCCCATCATGGGCCAGATTTTCTAAAGCCTGAAAACAGAGCCATGAGGAGGTGCTAGGGATGTAAAAAAAATTAACTGTTTAACTGTTAACCGTCATGAAGCATTTTAAGCGATTAACAGTTAAAACGTTAAAAAGTAATGTTAATAATTAATTAAAAAGCTGAGAAAAAATTGTCACTTTAAGAAGAAAAGCAGTCCACCTTAAGAGCCCACCTTAAGAGAGTCTGAGCCAGAGTTACAGACACAGGAAGTTGGCTCCCGTCTTGAGTGGAGCACAGAGCGGAGGAGCTGTAGCCTCGTAGCATTTATTCACCGACAAAAATAAACTGTACACACACTGTCTGCTACAGCTACGTTCACAGTTCACAGTCGCTATCGTTACGCTGGGCCGACACACAGCGGACAACCTGCTAAACTAAACTAAATTTGCAGTGGAGACTTTTACCGGGAAAGTGGTTGCATGTCCGCCACACTAAACGCAGCACCGTGGCTGCTAAGTTAATGCTACCAGACGGGTGAACAGGAGACAGTGAAGGCAGCACCGTGGCTGCTACAATAGCTCTCCTGACGGTGAACTGTTGACTAGGGATGTCAAAACTGATACTTGCCAAAATTTGAAAAAAGTGACGGTACTCTTTTTCTACAGTGCCGAAGGTACCGTACGATGCCTGTAACGGTCGTTGGTAGGGATGTGACAGTGAGGAAAAATTTCCCACTGGTTAATAAACTTGTGACATCACCGGTGTTACCGATTACCGAACATTGGGATTAAACGTGAAATATTGCCAAATAGGTGCGTTTGCTTTTCCGCTTCAACAATAAATCCTCTGCCTCCTGCTCCTACTACTCTGAACTGACGGATGTGTTCATGGTCAGTATGTAATGTCCGTCGTCTGACTATCAATTGATAACATGCCGCTGATACGCCAAAATGAACAAAATGGGTCAATTCTTTTTATTTATTACTTAAAGGCTACATGCCTCTGTTTTGTGTAATGTTCAAATGTTTTTAATAAAAGAGTGCGTGTTGAATTACATGGGATTTATTGTTGTTGTTGTTTTTTTTACCGTGGTATCAAATTGGTATTGAGAATCGTGGAAATTCACTGGTATTGGTATCGACTACTAGATTTCTGGTATCGTGACATCCCTACTGGGGACTCAGTTGTCTGTTGTGCTCATACACTAAAGCTGGCACACCGCTGCATGCGAGGCACAAATCTTGTCGTTAACTAATAATAATCGGTTAACGGGGGTCGGTTATCGGTTAAGAACATTTTTCAAAATTAGCATCCCTAGGAGGTGCAGAAGTCTAGTTCTCTCTCAGAACACTTGAATTACAATATGCTGAAAGGTTATTATGGAATTTTTGCCCAATGATGCCAAAATTATACTGCCTACCCCCGCTTTAACTACATGATATAGATTGTTTTATTGTTAATCCTTTAAAAGTGCAAGACAAAAAACCTTGCAACTAATTAAGAAATTGTATTCTTGTTTCTGTTTGTGTGACGGTACCACTGAAAGATTAACAGTAATGTTCTTGCACTTTTAATATGATTGTTCTGGGCAACAAAGGAACAAAACAAATGGCCTATGACAGCATTCATAGAGGTTTCATTAAATCCACGCTCACATTAACAAAACAAGGACAAAGATGCAAAAAAAAGGATGCTAGCCTAATTACTGAAAGTAATGCTTATGGTGACTGCTGCTGTAATGTATTAATAACTGTAAAAATATGCAGATGAATATTCATTAATGCATTTGTGATGAAACACTAATAACAGCTGTCAAGTTTTTTACAGTCGGGCTCCGTTCGTCTTTAGAGCAGATGCCCAAGTAGTTTTGTCAACAAGGCACACCTCAGAAAAAGAAAAACAAACAAATGTGCCAAATGTTTATCTGATGTTCAATAGGAGAGCTTATAGAAGGCAGCAGAGATTGCACCAGACAATGTGCAGTCAAAGAGTCTCATTGGGCAGCAGAAAGGCTGCTCCAAAACTACCATCTGCTGAGGTAATTCACAGAGCAGTGATGAAGACAAGGCACCATGATTTAGCTTCCCATTAGCACACACGGGCACACACCCACGCCTCTGCACACAAACACGCTCACACACAGCCAATGTTCAGCATTACTCTGTTGGAGAAATTGCACCCTACGCACGGTGCATGCACTTTTTGATCTCTGTAAATGCGGCCGTTTATGGCAGGTAACAGCATTGTTATTCAGCTCTTTGCCAACACTAAATGGAGCAACTCTATCAAAAATGCCTTGATTTCTGAGAAAACAATGTGCCTTTATACGAGGAAACCAAATTCGTTGCAGCAATATGAACAGTTAACTGATAACCTTACCTATGTGGTTACGATTGCAATATGGAACAGAGCTACTCTGTTGTTTTCCAATTTCCACTGACATCCCAGACCTATTTTTCTTCTAGATACAAACTTTTCCATCTCGCACCTACCTCAAACGACATCTCAATGGAGATAGAAGTTAAACCTTACTTTAATCTGCGTGGCATGATGGAAGCAACAAACAATATGGAAGAAAGATTTATCTGTTTTTCATTTTTTAAGTGTGAAGAAAAGCCTGTATTTGACTTTCAGGTCTTTCTCTTAACTTGTTTTGAAGTGTCACACACAACTCAACCTTTTCAAATGCCAGGTGCATGCTGCAGGCCACGGGAAAGAAATCTGAATTCAGTGGCAGCGCTGTTTTTCTCATACACAATGAGTATTTTTTTGCCTCTGGTTCATCTTAAATAAATGATGGGTTCATTAAAGTTGCATGTAAAGTTTAAATTTTCGGTTTGGTTATGATCATTTTTACGAGGACACGGCACACTGATCAACATTATCTATGCCGGTGTTGGCTTCCTGCTGGTTTTCACCTGTCGTCCCTGAGCAAGAAACTGCAGATATAATAAAAACAAACACTAACATGTAGCAGGGGCATATTCAGTAGATCTATTTAAAAGAGTTAAAGCCAAGCAATAGAGATTTTTTTGGGGGGGGGGGGTTTCTTTAATGACGTTACTCGAGATTTTTAGAAACCATTTATCAAAGCTAGATATTTCATGGCCTGGATTTAAACACTAGACTTTACTTTTTCTATATTTAACCAAACCACAAACTTTTACCTATAGCCTTAACCAAGCCACAATCTTTCCCTAACCTGGCTGTAACCAGTGTTTTAGTAGCCTAAACCTAATCTCCTTTGTATTGTATGCCCACTATTGATGTGGTACAAGGCCGTAGCACTTCCTGGACACGAAAAAGTATTACCACTAAGGATCGACCCGTTATCTGCCTGGCCGATTATGCGATATTTAGCATTATTATGATTATCAGAATCATTATTCTTTTTTTAAATCTTCTAATTTTGCACTGTTGCAGCCGCCTCTCTCTGTCTATTGTCACCACTCTGTAAATGGTAAATGGACTTGCATTTATATAGCGCTTTTCTAGTCTTCCGACCACTCAAAGCACTCTACACTACTTGTCAGTATTCACCCATTCACACACATTCATACACTGATGGCAGAGGTTACTAAGGTGCCAACTTTGCCCATCAAGATCTAATCTAAATACTCATTCACACACCAATGGCTATGCCTTCGGGAGCAATTTGGGGTTAAGTGTCTTGCTCAAGGACACATCGACATGTGACCCGGAGCAGTCGGGGATCAAACCACCAACCTTTCGATTGGTGGACAATCTGCTCTACCCTCTGAGCCACCCACAGCACTATCTATCTGATTGGTTACACGTCAAGAGTAACAGCCTATCACAACTGTGTCTCCCACAAAATGATGTTCCCGTACAACTAAACTGCATTCTTAATTATGTTTGGAAGGAAACGTATTTTGTCGCGGATTACGGTCACAGTTTTAAACACATGGTTAACGTTGTAAATTGAAACAAAACAAAAAACTGCAACAACACTACCTAGTTAGGTCTAGTAAAAAAAAACATCATGGTTTGGCTAACTCTGTTTCACACGGGACACGAACAGCAGTCTCCTAGGGGAAAGTCCGGTGTATGTCTGACCCATACACCACCACTTTTTGTAGAAATCAAGGCCTACTGGAGGAGGCTGGGACACAGGCGGACATGGGTCTTGAGGTACGGGGTTTAACACATGCCCAGTGTAATTGAAGCTGCGGTCGTGCGAGTGCAGACCAGATTTTACAGCGCATGTGTTGATGAAGCGTGTCCCAGCCCCCTTCACGGATGAAGTGCAGAGTGCGGCTGTCAGTCAGTTAAGGAAATGGCGAGTAGACACGATAAAGTACAGGTAGAGGATCCACCAGCATCGTTTAGCTCTGCTGTTTGGGAGCATTACGGATTTAGTGCTACCTATGAAAATGAAGTGGTGGATAAAACGGCACAGCGTAAGCACTGTGCAACACGTGTGGTTGATGCTAGCGGCAACACTTCGGGTAGGAAAGAGCAGCGGTGCCTTCTCCCCGCAGCATTTAAAACAGCCTCTACATGCAGACAGGGTAAAAAACATAACTATATCATCGGGGAGGTTTATAGTGAAAGATATGCAGCCTTATGCAGTCATGGAGGACGCTGGATTTCAGCAGATGATTAACGTAACGTTACTTGAGCCGTTCTATAACACTTAAGCAACACAGTAATTCAAGCAGCACAGTCCCTGTAGTGTGTTTTATATTTATGAATTCTTTTTAAATAACACAGAGGCACAGACATCCAACCATATCCCTTTCCAAATACTGCACTTTTTGAAAACTAATCTTTCAATTAAGAGCTGATAATCAGGGAATTGAGACATATGTTATACTGTTGTTGTTTTTTAGTATAGTTCCCGTTGAGCTTATGCTTCAATTTATGTTGATGGCCTTAGTCTATAATTACATCATATTTATATGAAAATAACAAAGCTGCATTTTTTTGTTTGTGCTAATGACTGTAGAAGACCTATTCTTTCAATTAGGATTTTGACAATGAAGAAGTGTTTATGTTCCTTATGTAAGCCATACTGTTGTTAAGGCAAACATTTGTTAACTTATTTTTGCCAAATAAATGAAAAGCATGTCGAATTCAGAACACGACCTCCTCGCTGGGACATAAATGTACCGAAACGAACCGAAAACTGTGACCCCAAAACCGTGATATGAACCGAACCGTGAATTCTGTGAACCGTTCCATCCCTAATGGAGACCAGGCTGCCTATCAACACCACTAAAGAATAGTGTGCCTCTAACGGTCAAACTTGCATGGGTGTGTCGAACGTAAGGTTGCAGATATCGTAATAAACGTCACAATCCTCTACCCTGAAATTGCAAAAACACCCAGTGTTTCCTGCTGGTAACGTTTTGACCAGATTATCATAGTTTATAAAAAATACAGTGCAGTGAGGATACAGACGTTTCATACACCAGACGTATGTATCTGGACCTGTCGATGTGCATTCAACCAGCGCTGGAACCGTTCACATGATTCAGCTGTCAATCTGTTTGTCACCATTAGTAGCGAAATCCAATCTGCAGTGTAGTTCATACACTTCACTGATAAACCAGAGCATTGTACAATAACAATCGGCTTCATGATCAAAAGAAACTTTTTGTATCACATTAACACTCCAGATCACACTCGCACATTCCCTCACACTCTGCCTCCCTCTCCTCCTCTATCGTCAACAAACTAGCATTTGAGGTCTGTGAAAATCCTGTCTTACACCGTCCTATCATCACACCTGCTGGAGGGCATGTTGCAGGCAGCTGCAGAGCCGAGAGACTCCGACTGTGTGCCACATTTTAAATCAGGATACAAAGCAGCTCAATGAAGAGGGAGGTCTTGTGGTCTCGCTGTCAGGGTGTGGTGACCTGTAGAACATGTATCAGAACTGATTCTCCTTTCTTTATCCTTTTGGTCATCCTTTCCTGAGAGCTGAAAATGATGTGCGGGGCAGAGCTTATCCGGACCCGCATCTAGGAACCGGCCACTGCAACAGGGCTTATGGAGATAGTCAAGGGTCTTGATTCAATAACACCACCTAGACCAGGCTTATCAGGCTCTGCAGATGCTGCGACCAAGAGCTATCGTTCTTCCTTTGGTTATGTATCCTTAGTCGGTGTTAAAGGGTGATGTAGTAATGGGGAAACTTGACAGGAGAGGTTTATTTTACAGTCCAGGTTGCACTGGGTTTTATCAGAAAGGTAAATATCGCCTTAGCTTGGCCACCCTCAATGATTCCAAGGACTAGGTATAGGTGCAGGACTAGATTTTAAATACTGCATTGTGTGCCGTTTGTTAAAGGAACAAACAATTATTATTATAGATTAAGGACATTAAGACAACATCCATAATTATATTCAACCTGTATTTTTAAATGCAGTGTATAATAGAGGTAATCATTCAATTAACTGCATCTGACGCGGTTGCATCCTTAAGATTAAAATGCCCAGTTAAAAGCAGAATTCCTAATGCGTGTATACATTTATCTAAATCACCCCTTCAGAAGGCTTTCCACATGGGATTTAGACTGCATAGATAGTTAATGGTTATTCATAATTCCATGTGCTCATGTCTACTGCTAATAACTCAACAGCAAATGCAGTGAAATGGATTTATATGTTTGAAAACAAATGTGCTGCTGACATCCACAGTAATGAACCTCCTGCATTTATGTAGAGGAATTGATAATTGCTGTATTTGCAAAAACGTTCAGAGGCACAAAGACATTTAAGTGATTATGGTGCAACATAATTCAAATAATAAACCTGCTACTTTGAATATTCTTTGGTAATGCAAGAGCCAAAGGCCATTCTTCACCATGAATTCAATTGCAGCCCATTAGTGTCCAGTCCGACACCACTTTGTTGGCCGTGTTGTCTCCTCAGTAATTATTTCTTTAAAATGTTGTTGTGACTCTACAGAAAAAGGAACAAAAAACTCAATTAGGGCACCAAAGTGAGAAGGTCAGATCATATATACCTGGCTACCTCCTGTTTTGAAGTGGTTGCCATCGAGGCGAAAGAGCGCAGCATGTGGACTAGCAGCCTATTTGACAAGCTGTAATTTCTGGCTCTTTAACTATAGACAAAGCCCTGAGCGTTTGAAGAATAGTGGCTCCCACAGGTATACTTTACTGCCATCTTTGCTCCTTTGATTCTGCATGACTGTTGCTCATTACTGACCTGGTATAACTACAGTGGAAACTGCTTATAGTGATCAGGGTTACAGTGATCAATCGCTTAAATGAATCAAAAAGCTTGGGACAGAATCATTCCTATACAAACGCTGTTTAGATATTCTGCTTATGGTAATCAAGTAGTCCGCTTACAGTGTTCATTTTGGATCTTTTCACACATGACAACATATGGAAAAACATTTAAAAACTACGTCAAACTAATGTTAGTTGACTTTTTGTTTTGTTTTTTTTAACTTTACTTCCCTGATACTTTTCCTCGCGGACCGTCTGCTTTCCGGCTGGATACCTGAGGCTGATGCTGCGTGCACATTGATAACATGACAGGAAAAGGGAAAGTAATCTCTGAATGAAAAACGAATGCTCACGGGGAAAGCACCTGCGGCTGAAGTTGTCCTCGTCAAGTGGATTGATAATGCCTGGTCACGTAATGCCCCCAAAGTAGTGAAACTTTGCCGACTGGCAAGGAGACCCAGCAAACGGGCACCATTCATCTGCAAGCACGCTTCTGCTGCAGAGCTTGCCAAAAAATGGCAATGTCTCACACTTGGTGAAGGAAAAGGCAGAAGAATAGCTAACCGGTCTGCATTAGAAATGATGTATAACAACAAAAAATTGGTTATAATAATCATCCGCTTCCAGTGATCAATTTGACCCAGACAGACGTGGTCACTATAAGCAGTTTCCACTATATTGGGAAAAAACATTTGATTGCTATGATGGCAGTTTGTGAAAAGCTAACATCTGTTTAATAACCCCTTTGCATAAGCAGCCCAATTACTAAATGTTAAACATTTCTGAATAATGTTGGCTAAACTTTTTTTTTCAGGGTGGAAGCACACAAACACTTAGTCAAAGAAATAACTTCCTCTGCTAAAATCAAACACTCGCAACATCCCACAAGAGGCAAGGAGGAGATTGAGGCCAAAACTACTGTGATTATAGCCCCCTAAAACTGAGCAAAGTGGCGATTATAAAGATCATATTACAGGGGTTTCACAGTGTCTCAGAACTTCCTTGCTGACTCGACTGGTCCCAAATCAGAACAAAGCATTTGATATTGCAGCCGAGGACGTGCCGTGGGGCATTAGCAGGTTGTGATGTGAAAGACTAGAGAGAATAGAGAAAGAAGGTAATGGATGTGAACCACAGAGCCCTAACTGCAATATAGTTTACTATTTAAGCACCACTGAAGCATGATTCTATTTCAGGATGGTGGTGTCCTCATGAAAGGAGGTAGCTCCCGAGTTGGGGATTTATCTTTATCACACCAAAGGTTAACATCACCCAGTTAATTTCCTCAGGGCAGAGAGTTAAATTTGTTACAACAATGACATGAGTTTTATAAAAGGGAACTGTGTGTAATCACTTTAATGAAAATATTAAATGGGAATGACATGAGGTCTAAAACTGGAGGCTCTGATGCCTCTGACTCACCAATGGAGACCGGGGCTCTGACTCCCTGCAGCTGTTTTGGTTCTCTCAAAGTACAAAGTTTGGGAAACAAACTGTTTATCTCTTTAGGATTTAATTTGCAACTTGACAGCATTCAAATGGTAGCTTGGACTATTTCAGTAGAGTATTTACAAAATATATCCCTTCAGTGCAACACCGAAAATAAAGGCAACATTGAAAGTTTACATTTTTTAGAAAGTTTTAGTGTAGTTTATCACTTGAATTATGTATAATATATTTGATATATTTGGTTCCTTCCTTCCTCATGCAACAATTTATCCTGGTCAAAGAACACATATTGATAGGAAGTGATAGGAATGTTGCAATGGTCGTTCCATTGCAACATCAGCGCCTAACAGCAGAGCTAAGCTTCCGCAATTTTTGACTGAAAGCGACCACCGGATGCCAGTAAACCGTCCACCTACGAAGTGTTGTACAAAAGTAGAACTAAATCATTTCTATTCTATTGTTATATTTAATGTCGCTACCGAAATGGACTGTGTTGAACAGTAAAAATATTATAAATATGCATACTATTATGACTTTACTTTTTTATTATTTACTTTACTATTTATTTATTTATTTATTAATTAATTAATTAATAATTAATTATTTATTTTTTTGCCCTGCCGCCTCCCAGAGGAGCATTAAGTGAACGATGGACATAAATGGAAGTAAGAAAAATCCCATAGCACCCAGATTTTGAGAGCAATCTCAATCTTTTTCATGTCAAGGACCCCAAAAATAGATGTACAACAGACCACAGACCATGGATGTATAAGAGGTTGTGTCCTGTGCTTCTTGCCCTGCGTGTTGGTAAATAGCCTACTTTAAATTCTGTTTATGTGATGCTACTAGCACTACTAGCTGCTGGCCGATAGCTAGTTGTTTGGCAACAGAGACGTTAATACATCCACCACGGTACAGGCTTTACAGTATGCAGCCTATGGGTGTATTATAAGATAACAAAAGTGATGAATTACAGCCAATATATTCATTATGACAGCCGCATATAGCTAGTAGGAAGCTGGCAGAACCGGATATGTCACATGAGCGTGCAGGGCGGTGCAGTCCTGTGGATCTGATGCACGTTTATTATGCCGAGGCAAATAACTCCGGATTAGACCACTAGGGAATTTACAACTTTTAGGACATAACGATTTAAAGGAGGGCTATTTAGGTGTTCATACTGGGGAGTTGATTTACCTCAAAATATCCTCTGATTTACAGACGTGTCTTTATACATCCATGGCCATAGACTCATTTGCGTTTTTCAGTCCAAAATGGCTGCAACGCTACCACAGCGCCATCTAGCGGCTGTTGTCAAAAGAGCACCAGAGTTTCATCACTTTGCTTCTATGCTCTTTGCCCTGGTTACCAAACTCTGAATTATTCAAAAAGTCAAAAAGTAATTAATAAGTGATAATGATGTGAAAAGCAAAGGCAATTCAATCTAGCAATAATTGCAAACAAATATAGAATCCGCAACCTCAATATCCACAATGAACAACGTGTTGTTATTGAGCAAGAAGTGCGCTGATGTGAAGAAAACGAATGCAAAATTTCACTAAAAAAAGATCAGAAGTATCTGTGTTACATGTTGACATTTTTGTTTTGGTATTAATTTGAGTCTCACACAGAACTAGGTCATCGCTGACTTTGGGATATATAGTCAGGTTAAAACGAGTCCAGCAGTCACCGAGTGACAAGCGCGGGAAAAATTAAATGCAAGTCAGGACTAAAAAATTAAAATATCATGAATTTGTAGTCTGATTCTGTACTGGTGTCAGGTGCTTTATTTGAGCACAGTGTAGTTATGAATTTAAATACCATGAATATTCACTTCTAGAGAATACTAATCACTGCAAACACTGATTCTGAGGGATTAGCAGCACCCCATCATGAGTTATTTCCCACTGACAGCGAGTTGATCAAAGTACAGAAACATGAATATCAAATACACAAAATGGTTCTGCGCTGAGATGGGCTAGATTCTTGAGTCTCAAGGAGAATTAATTATCACTTTTAAAAATCCTGCAGCTATTCTGAGCAATCTGAACTATAGGCTACTCATTAACGCAGTGACTTCTGGGATGACAACAGTAGAAAGATAAGGCTAAAACTACTGTATATGCAATGCAACATACTGTATATATCTCTAATCCTGACAGAGGACCTAAAGGAAAGTCTGAAATGCCTTCTAGATGTTTTTCTTCACACAATGACTTCACAGAATCAATATGCTAACTGAGATAAGGATTGACCTTGCACTGTAGGAGATGACTGGACCAAATCCACGCTAGCAAAGAGCACCACACCTGGGAAACTGTTATGCAAGTCTTTCCAATATTCTGCTACGCTATACAGTATCTATGTTGCAGATGGGCAGCATGAAACCTAATTTTAGGGTTTAGGTTTTGCGCGAGAGGCCCTCAGATTGCTGTGATTTCATCTCTTCTCTGCACAAAGCAGTACAATGGAAATGCTGAGACAAGGATGAATGACCTAATCTCATTTTATTTTAAAAGGTTAGCCTTTTCTCCATCTCTTGGGCCCCTGGCCAGCTCTGGACCACCAGGTGTCCCATCTCCCCTTTCAAAAGGCGGCCAATGTGCCCTATTTTACAAGACATTTAGAAATGTCACAGTCATTAACAGTCTAAAAATCCAACCAAGGGAGAGGCTAGCACACATGAAGTGATAGTGTAGATTTTACAGCACATTACTCAACACCCTCTTAATCCAGAATCTTCTAATTTGTCTATAACAGCCTATATTAGCCATCTTTACACAGCATAAGCCATATCAAATCCAGCTTGGATAACGTTGTAATTTGGCACAAGCAGGATTTACTTAGTGTTTTGGCCGAGGGCCAGCTTAAACCTGTTTTTTGCTGGAGAATTCAATTTGGCATTACGCCACATGTGAACAATGCCCGTGATTTACGGTGTCCTTCCCTTGGGTGCATGTATGAACACAATCATTTATTCCTGCAAATGGCTCGGCGGTGACACATTTCTGACCATGAATTTGTGCTACGTTCCTCAGCGATTTTGAGAAAAGAAGAAGAGGCAAACCACTATTCATTATCTCCGGGTAGTAAAGTTGCAATTTAGGTACCTCCCTTGTCACCACTGCAACTATTCCACACTAAAACTATCACATATAAATTGTTACAGTGCTTTACTTACAGGGCTGGGAATATAATTTCATGGTATAGGATTCAGGACGACTGCGCAGTGTGACACTTGTATAAATTCCGGTCCTGGCTACGACAAACATGGACAGAAGTGACATATCCATTATGTCTGTCTGAGGTAGAGAGGTGACCTTTGAAACTCATTCTGTTTCTGCACACAGATTAGAAAGGTGAGCGTAAATTCCTCCATTCATCAAGCGAATGTCCTCCATGTTTGTGAGGTCTTACTCACCTGAATAATTGGACAATAGGATTAATGTTACATTGAAATGCTATAAAAAGTGAATGTTTTAGCAAACTCTGCAAACCCCATTCTCACATGCCTAAAACAACTCATATTTTTATCAGTGACTGTTTGCATATTCGGAGACATGCAGTGGTCTAAATCATATTCTATCCAGAGGAATGTGGGGGGACAGATACAGACATCATGTGCATGCCAGCCAGAATAAAACCAATCAAAGTGAAACAGTCAAATCCCTGCATGAGGCTGCAGTGTGGATATGCTAACTCAAATGAATTGAAGTGAGCTGTTGCGCTGCCCTGAAAACAGTTCACCTTCTTTATTTTCAGCGGTGTTTCAGATTTAGCATTTAACTTTAAGAGTTTCTTGATTAACACGATCCCCGGTGAGGTGAAATATGGTGAATATTAAATCACAAGACTGATATTTTTAAGTGTGAACTTGGCTTGAGGTTTCACCACCAATTAAAAGGAAATCAGCCAACGCAGGGATTTGCTGCATTTAATCAGCTGACTTGAAGGGCTGGTTGTTTTGGGTCGCAGCAGCAAGGCAAAGAGGTAATTTGACTAGGCACACATAGGGCATGCTAATGACGGTCTGCGCTTCATTACCCCAGCCTGCGACTGCACTGTTGAAAAGAGAATTACTGAACAGATCTCTCTATCGTGCTACCTGTTGTACGATTTAAGCTCCGTCCTGCATCGACTTCCTCTTGGGTTTCATGCATAATATTGTTTGCACATCTGAGGCCATGCAAATTTCATTTCCCAATTCAATCCTGAGAATGCCATTGCAATGTCATTACCACTGCCTTCCCACTTCATTTACCAAGCCCTGACTCGACAGTGATATGTTGGAATGAGAGTCCCTGCCGCCGAAAGAGATGGAGATAACAGGATGATTCATAGTCTTTCAAAAGAGGTCACAGCTTCCTGTGCTTTTACGACGGGAATTTGGGATTCCCTCGGTGCACGCAGTGAAGGGCAGCAAGCCAAGCAACCCGGTTGGCATACAAAATTACTCGTGGTGTGGATAAGGAGCAAACACCTCGCAACTCATTATGCTGAACTCCAATTGCAAAGTGTTTTTGATAAGTGGAACGAGAAAGTGCACAAATCCAAATGCATTTTAATGTTTATGAGGAGGACCTTGACCACCATAAGGGAAATTGCACAGAGCAAGACATAAGTTGTGCAGGGCGATTACACAAATAGGATGGGGAAATTCACTTCTAATGAAACAAGGGGATGTGAAGGTTAAACGCAAGCTCTTCCCTCCATCCTCCCTGTTTCTAATTACTGGGCAAGAGCGTGAGAGAGCCGCGCTCCTGATTGCAGCTGCCTGGTGACTGCAGCAGAAACCAAATGTTCTCTGCTGTCTATTATAATGAAAGTGACCAGACCCTCAGGCACTCTGTCAGTATTTCTGTGTGAAAAGTTGGGCTCCATGACGGGCTCTAAGTTTAACCTACCCTTCCTGGTGAATTAAACACGGTCTTGATTTCTAGATCATAACTAAAGATAGCCATCAGGGAGTATTGTCATGTTGACAATGTGTAAACGTACAAGGGGTTGCACCCATGCACATCATGACACTTGTAATAAACAGACAAGATCGTTAATTAGAGCTCAATTTTAATGAGACTGCCTCCTGGCTAACAGCCTACACAATGATATACTGCATAATACTTACATACCATTATCCTTGGAAACTGGTGGCCAATGAAACATAGTGTTTCTGGTTTGTCACAACAGAGGGTAGTGTTGCTTGCTGGTTACTTGTTACTTTAATTTGCTATACAGTGTAACACAAGAGTAGCTGTTCTGTGGTAATTGTACCGAGTAATACCGTTTTTGGCTAGACATGAAAACATTTTTGAAATGTCTTTATATATTTCACCCATAATACAATGAAGCTGCTGTGTTAAATCACTTTATGCTGTGAAAATGCATATATTTTCTTGCCCTGAATAACACAATATTCTTATTAAAGATGGATTTCAAAGGCATGATGCAAATCAAACGCTTGCAGATACAGAAATTAAACTGCTGCTGCGTTCAAAATTTAAACTTATCAGATGAATTGAATGTCGGGTTCATGCATCACAAAGTTTTTCAGTAGATGTAATCAGTCTGTGACTCTTCAGATTGTGACACTACAGTCACACACGTTTCTTTTTTTTAAATATGACATCTAGTTTTAGTTTAGTTAGAATCAGTGGGCATCTGTATAATGGGGAATTTAATTGTTGTGTTTTAATTGTTCCTTGACAAATTAACACATTATCCTATTATTCAGTTTCACTCTTCATTTTTTTAATCACACTATTCACCATTTAACAATAATTTGAAACCGTTTAAACACATGTGCGGCAAAACTACAGAGATTTTTCAATGAATGCTGCCTTACAATAGGCTTATTGCTTCCAATTATATGTTATGTCAATCATAAACCGCAAGTAAATTTAAAGCAAGGTGTTTCCACCAACAGCAATGGAATTGAAATGTAAAACGGAGCTTGGCAATTAACTGTGAATACCTTATGTTTAATAGAAAAATGTGATAAAGTTGTAATTATCAAAATTTTAATGACACTGATCTAAACTGGTATGAAACAGCAAAGGAATGCAGGAAATGAGCACAGACTCCAATCAACTCCAATAAACAGTTGTTTTCCCTTCCAGCTTAATTATTATTTTATGTTGGATAAAAGGTAGACACCATGCAAGACACAGCAAGTCCACCGTGTAGCTGAAATACAACAGATAATCATTCAAACATTTATATCTATGGAACACTTCTAATTCAATCCACCAGATAACGGTGTTGTTGGGACACAACAACATGCAAATTCCCCACAAAAGAGGTCAGAGATAAGCACCAAACCCGCCCCGAGGCAGCTGACTATTGAGTCACACTGCCACTATCCCATTAAATGTTACCTTTTATCTGAAAGCACACTGCCCCTGTAATTATCTGTAGTTTCGAGCTCAAACAGAAACAGTATAGCATCCATTGTTAGCAAACAAACCTCTAACACAATAATAAACATAAAAATTTGATTTACACAAGTCCGACGATGATGCCAAAAACTAGTTTACGAGCTTTGTTAAGATAAATGTTATGGCAGCGCTGTTGTATTGGATTGGATTAGAATAACAGGTGTACCTAATAAAGTGGCCACTGAGTGTACACCGCGCTTTGCAGCTCTATGTGGCTTTCAGCCTCTTTAAGCATATTGTTTTGGGTTCTGGACAGACAAAACCAAACTAATAATAGTTTTAATATATAAAACTAAGAGGCAGGAGCTCGGACAAGATGATTGAATGCTATCTCATAATCTGTCCTGTGCAAAATGTCATAGAGCCAAAGAATACAAAGCCCCAAAGTCCAACATTTAGCAAGAAAAATAATCAAGGTATTTACTACCTGTAGCCTAACTTAAGCATTTAAACAGGTACATACAAAAGTTTAGTTAGCGCTGTATTGCTTAGAAATGTAAGCCAATATAAGCAAAAGACATATACGATTTGATCCAATTCCAATGCATTTCAGCAGTGGATTATTATTAAAGAGGATACAGTGATTCTTCACTCTGTCCGAGTTAGGTGAATCATGCAGGCAGGTCTGCTACTCTTTTTTGCAATAGACAACCACATTATACGTCACTTTCATCTCATGAATCGAGATCAAAGAATAAACTCAGGCTCCACTATCCAACATAATTCCACATGACTCATTTAATCCAGCCGACAACTGATTTTCAGCTTTGACATACCAAAGTGAACAAAAACCTCTCTTTCTCTCACATACACACGCACACACACAAAAGTCCAATAAACTGAGAGACTGAGGAAGGTGTCCATCAGCTGAATTGTATTTTTCCGTTGGTGCCGACGAATAAATTGAGTCATGACTGGGTCATGCGAGTAAAATCAACATCACAATATTAATACGAATATTTTCAATGCAATGAACCGTGTTCTACTGTAATGCATTACATTATAAAACTCTTCACTCTCCGTTTCATATGTCTGCACCTCACACTCATATAAAGTTTACACACAGTCTCCATCAACACTCGCACCAACACCAACACCCTGCACAACTGTATCTTCCTAACTTACTACTACCACTACTACTAAATTACTGTGTTTGGACAATTCTTAAAGGTCCCATATTATAAAAAAAGTGAGATTTTCATGTTTTTTTATTATAAAGCAGGCTTAAGTCCTATATAAATACTGTGAAAGTATCGAAACACTCAATCCACAGGGAAATTCACACAACCTGTATTCAGAAACTCTGCATTTGAAACAAGCCGTTGGGATTTCTGAACATTTGTGATGTCACAAATATACAATATTTAGATCCTTGACACAATTTCAAACATAAAACATTCTAAATGTGTCCGAGTTTATTCCTGGTTGCAGTGTATGTGAATGTCATCAGCTGACAGGAAGCACACATGGACCCAAGCTGTTTCCTAGCAACATTAATGCAATTCTGTTGCAATTCCGTCAAAATGCGCTAAAACGGAGCGTTTCAGACAGAGGGTAAATACAGGTACATTCAGGTCAACAGTATGAGGAAAATAAAGGGTTTTTTGAACATTAAAGCATGTAAACATGTTCTAGTAGAAACACAAAATACAAGTATGAACCTGAAAATGAGCACGATATGGGACCTTTAAACAATAACACTGTTAATGTGGTCATCTGATTTATCGTCATATTTGTCAATCGTGGTTGTATGATCATATGATTTTGTTTCCTGTTTCATAAACTGTGCTCACTCACAATACTGCTCCTCTTGTTGACCACCTCCTGCTGGTACTTTCATGTATGAGTGAATTTGCCCTTCAATCAGATTACTAGTGAGAACTTACTCTGTCACCTCATTTTAAGCTCTAGAAACTCACAAACCATCACATCTGTCCTTACTTGTAGCATTGATATTCCACAACACAAATGTAGATATTTCAGCCTCCTTGTCAAACATGGTGAAAAACAGGTTCATCTCCTCATTTCTTGGCAGTTGTATAGTGAGACACACAAAGTGCTGACGTTGCTTTCATTCAGAGCTCCGGGGCAGGATGCCCAACATACTGTGTGCAGCGGTGTGTGATTCAGCTCTTTCAGGATGGGGGTCTCGCCACGGTTGGGTGGAACATGCAAATGAGATTTCCGTTCTCTTAGCAGGTAAGGGATTTCTCAGACAGGCTTGTGTTTGAAATCATATCTTTCAATATGGATTTTCATAAGTAGACTACAGGCACATTTTCTCTCAGGATGCCACTGAACAGGCAAAACAAGCTTCAATCGTTTCCCCGTTCGTTCGTCCGTCCATTTTATTTTCATCAGAACTGTGTTTAAATGAATTCAAGTTTATAATTATTCATTATATTGTTGTGCATTTGTTATATTTCTCACTTCTTTGACTCAAAAATGCTGCTAAGCGGGCTGTCCTACATTTGGGTACAGCTGATGGCCGTGAGGAAAAATCCTTGGACGCAGTTGCTTTTAATAGAGAGGCAAAAATAATGGCAATTTATTAAATCTTGAACTGCATAAAACATTTAAATTTAACAAGGCAATCCGTGTTCATAAAATGAAGTCCTTTTTTTTTGCTTGTACTCACAGGGACATATCATTAGACATTAAAGACAATGCACTGTCATTGTTCCCCATTGATACGACATGGTCAGTCATTGGCTACCCTTCAGCGATATTGTGTCAGGTCAATGTGAGCTACAACTGGCTTGATAACTGAGCCAGTGGCAGGCTGATGGAGGATTTTGTGGAAGTAGTTTATTTAGCAATATTGTAGTCAAATGCATGTGTTTACTGAACATAAGGAGTAAGACTTGGATACTATTACTGTGAGAAGGGTCTTGGGACGATTTGCAGTTCTTCAATGAAGACTCAGTTCTCTTTCAACAGTGAAACCTCTTAGACTGTCAACAGGGGATGAGTTATTAATACAAACATTTTATGAAAGTATTCCCTTTAGTTCAACACACACAGAATGGCTAACACTACAGGCTACAGCATAAGTGCACTGTGAGACTCAACTTCATCGCTGTTCAATAAAAGATCAAATCAAATGCAAGGATACAAAACATACTGGGTAAAATAGGGATTTTAACTTATTGCTGAAAATGTATGTTAAGGTACATGTGAAACAGATATTTTCTACGTGTTTGAAAAAATTAGCCTCTACCTAGTCTTACAACATGAAGTCTTAAGAGCACACCAAAACATAAAGCACATTGTGGCGTGTCCTGGTGTTAAAGGGAAATAATCTATAAAAAATATTCACATTGGTAATATTAATCACCGTGACAAATAGCCAATTACCCTTAACTCTGCTGTTTCTGGATGCATTTTCTAAACATGTGAAGATGAAAAGCAGAACCGTGACAACCATGCACCACCATGCCTAATAAAACCCATAATAGTCTACACATCATAGCATAATTCTCTTCTTTGTTAACCTAATACACAATACATCCTTTATGCCAGGAACATTTGCTGCCACCGGTATTGCCTGACCACATGAGTAAGAAATTGGCAGCTGGATTGGATTTGTGTGTGTGCCAAAGACATGCCATCATGCCAAGCCATAATGTGATCAAATCTGCCCTGCTTTGCTTTGCCACACCTACTCTGCAGAGCCACTGTACAATGTAACGGTCTCCACCCATCTGGGCATTGCCTTGTGTTTAATTCCCAAAGTTTTGTATGCCAAGGAAACACAAATTGCTGCATTGCAGCCGCGGCCCCCCCACAAACAAAACATTAGCTGTTTTCCAATTCTGCGCAGAGTGGGGCACATTCTGTTATGGAAAATTGGTATTAAAAGGTCCAGTGTGTAGGATCTGGCGGTATCTAGCGGTGAGATGAGGAGAGAGCTATGGTGGCCGGAGCGAAAACACCAATGGCTCTCTCTATGGCCAGTTGGAGCGGAGCCAGTGTGTGTGCACCTGGGAAGTGAGTGATGAAGCAAGAGAGAGAGAGCAGCGGTGACGGGAGGGAGTAACGTTATTGACTCTGGCCGAAACAGGAAAAGTTAAAAGAGTTTGGTTTGTCCGTTCTGGGCTACTGTTGAAACATGGAGGACTCCAAGGAGAGAAGACTTGCTCCCTATGTAGATATAAACGGCTCATTCTCAGGTAACAAAAACACAACAATTCTAATTGTAGGTGATTAAACACGAAAGAAAACAAACTTATTAATACTCTATTCCATTTCTGCTAATAGATCCCTCTAATTGTTACACACTGGTACTTGAAACAACAAAGATAGTGCCTATTTCCTAATAATTTACACGTTATTCAGTTTATTACTTTTGGGAGTATTTTGTTCTTGCCAAAAATTTAGTTTCCTCAACAAGAAACAGCACTAGTCCAGTTCATTTTTTTGTCTTAATCTGTTATTTGAATAATTGTGTTCTTCCCCATATGCTATGTATTTAATGTAGTTACTTTAATCATTAAAGGATCACTACTAATACAGATTTTAAATATGCTGTTATGCAGCATCGGCTAATTCTGGGCTGAACCATATTACTTTGAATTGGAGGCAAGGGATACCAATAAAACCAAAGCAGAAGAGGCAGTAACATATTTGCTCTATTTACAAACAAGCAGCCTATTCAGTTATTCTAAAACATACTTAAAACCCTGCTCTGAACACCAGCCGTCAATTTTCAGTGAGGCCATTCTATGAATGAGAGGATATGAGGGAAAGATGCCCGGGTGTCACAAATCTCCTGCCCTCAATTATGTGCTTCAGACATCAAGATTTATATCAACTGCTTTGGTATTCTCTAAAGCAGGCTAGAATAACATTCTGGCTTTTGTTATTAATTTTTTTGCACTGAAACTAAATGGCTGCATTTCTCTCCTTACTCTATCCTGGATGCTGACCTGAGCCTTCACCACACGTTAAGTGTAATTGGAAAAAAAAACCTCAACGCAACCTCGGGAACTATTTTGAAATTCACGAACTCTAAACTTCATTTAGATTTCAGTCAGGGAATCATTTGAAAGTGTGCAATTTGGTTAAAACATGCCCGACAGACTGACTAGAAACGATCAAATTGACTAAATTAACCGAATCCTGTGGACTCTGCTCCAGCTTCCAATTAAATATTGCACTTGAATTTAAAAGCACCTTATATAAATCACAGCATACATCATGGCCTTGCCTAGACATAAATACAGTACTGTAAATGATATGCATCCATAGTCCCCTACAAGCCTGCATTTACTCTAAGGTCCCATATTATTGATCTACTTGCTATTCTAAGATTAACAAAACCTGATGCTAAACCATCTCCCACAGAGCTCCCCTTTAGTGAAACAGTCTGTCTTTAACGGCCTTTAAACTTTTTTTTATTGTATTCTCCATTTTCTGTGGCCACAGTTTCCCCAGAGACGCATACACACAACCATTACCATAATGTCATTTGTTTTGTCTGAGCTCGAAGTTGTTTTCCATTTACTCTATTAGACTAGTTTAGTCTATTAGTCTTTAGTTGAGATTTGTTTAAGAGCTGGTTGGTGTTTTTGTTCTCAGTCAGTGACAAATTTTCTTTTATTAATGTTCACAGCTTTTACTTAGTTTGCACCTGTGATGCATTACAGACATGCAAAGCTGTCTATTTAAGCTAAATAGTTACTTAACACTATCTACTACTGTAATCGCTAGTACAATCTGAGAACTTCTCTGTATTACCAAATGTATAAATGATTCTTATTTTTACAGCAAGATGTGCACAGACTGCAATTGATTAAAATCTCCCGCACTCTTCTATTGAGTTTGCGGAACCTGTTAGGGTGGAAAAACTTGGACCGTTATTGTTGTTATTAGTCCATAGAGTGTGGTAACATGACGCAATTGTATTCCTACCAGAGCTCCACCCAACGTCCACCAGACTAGAGGTCTAATCAGCCAGCATTGACAACACCTGTGTGGGTATGCAGGGCCTTTGAATGATGAGGTGCTAGTATGACTTGATAGAAATGGCTAGACTTTAACCAAAAAACGTATATTGCTAAGAAGTGAAAGTCAATTATATGTTCCATTGCAACGCCAGTGCCCTGCAGCAGAACTACGCTTCCGCCATTTTGGACTGTAATTGAGTCGACTACCATAATGATGCCAATTAAATGTCTGCTTTAAAAGTGTCATAGGAAAGTAATACAAAATTATTTCTATTCTATTGTCATATTTAATGTATATATTTCATGTCAAGGACCTCCAAAATAGATGTACAACAGACCACAGACCATGGATGTATACGAGGTTGTGTCCTGTGGTTTTGCCCTGCGTGTTCGTAAATAGCCTACAACTACATTAAATTCTGTTTATGTCATGCTACGAGCACTACTAGCTGCTGGCCGATAGCTGGTTGTTTGGGAACAGAGATGTTAATACATCCATCACGGTACAGGCTTACAGCATGCAGCCCATGGGTGTATTATAAGATAATAAAAGTGATGAATTGCAGCCAATATATCCATTATTATAGCTGCATACAGCTAGCAGGAAGCTGGCAGAACCAGATATGTCATGTGAACGTGTAGGGCGGTGCAGTCCTGTGGGTCTGATGCACGTTTATTATGCTGAGGGAAATAACTCTGAATTTGGCTATTCGTGAATTTTACAACTTTTAAGACATAATGATTTAAAGGAGGGCTATTTAGGTGTTCGTACTGTGAAGTTGATTTAACAAAAAAACTAAAAATGATCCTCTGATTTACAGACATCTCTACATACATTTATGGCTTTGGACTCCTGGTCGTTTTAGGTCCAAAATGGTGGCAGCGCTACCGCAGCGCCATCTAGCAACCATTGTCAAAAGAGCACCAGAGTCTCACAGCAGACAGACATTCTCACTTGTCATAGTAAGCACAGGTGTTATTAACAACATTAACAATGGCTCTGCTATATTTATATGTTCCAGTAAGCCAGCATTGTGACAGCATTCACAATAGCAGAGCTCTTAAACCAAAGCAGCTAAATGAAATTCAGCCATCATTCATCGTCATATTATTTAGACCTGTATTTTTCCTACTGTGACATGTCAAAATATCTTCAGTGAAAAAAGACCTGTGTAGACTTAAAACAACAGAATCATGAGAAGCTTTTCAGAAAGATGGATGAAAGAACTTCAACACAAAAACACATTGTGCAATGGAGGCTAACACACAGTGATTCAGAAGTGGGGTGTGATCTCTGCTCTTTTTGTTTCTATAATAAGAAAATCGAGACATCTGGTGACATCCTGTCAGTGCAGTAGCACAAGATTACTACCTAGATAAGTGATAAGTGATTCCCCATCTTTGTTTTTATTATATTTACTATATTCAACGCAGAAATTCACACAATGGAATGAAACAAATAGTGTTTCACTCAGTACTCACTATACAGTATAGTAGACTATATAGTGAGTTTGCCATTTTGTAGTGCTGTTTGAATGTATAGTGAGAAGTATTATACCCTATATTTTGGACTCAAAGTATCCCACAATGCATCATGAAAAGTAGTGGACAACAATGGGCACTATATACCATCATGCATTGCGCTGAAGGAAAACTGGCAGACGGACAAGAGGAGGGAGAGCAGCCGATTGAGACGAATCCATGAGCAGTGCATCACAACAGAAACAGCCACAGAGTACTTCTGGAAGTACTCTGTGGCTGTTTGTGTTGTGATGCACTGCTCTGCTTTTTGGGAATTTGGGAAAATATGCGTATTGTCCAAAACAGCTTACTTATGTATTCATCACACACACAAATACATGCCAGTATGTATTATGGATGACCTACCAGCAGATAAATGATCTGGCACGTTATAACTGTGCGCCAGCAATGACGTTGCCGAGAAAATGACCATACTAGTGTCCGAAAGTGGTTTTCCATTTTGCCGATGATCTCACTATATAGTCCTCTACATAGAACTCCCTGGATAGTGAGTAGGGAGTATTGAATGAGGTGAATGAGGTGAATGATTTCGGACACAGCCCATAATCCTTGGCGAGACTACACCTGTCAGTGATGACACAAAATGATGATGATTCATAAGTGCCTGAAATAAAGTCCTGCTCACTATAAACTAGTGTTTGGTATGTAGGCAACAGTGAATGAGTGATTTCAAAGACAATGCCAGATTCCTGCTGTTTTCATTGTAGGCATAATTAGAGCCCATTTCACACCTGCTATGCCCAGTGAATGTAATTAATTGGAGGTACTCTGAAAGTGCTACTGATCTACAGCACATATATGTATATCCATGTTGTCAAATTTAAAGAAGAGCCGTTTTGCTGTGTTGCCGTAGTTTGAGAACATAGTTGAGCTGTTTCAGTGAAAAAGAGGTAAGAAAAACTCAAATTAAAATCCCATTTGAGGATTATGATAGGACCATATACTGTCCATCTACAAAGTTTACTGAGCCGTACTGTGGCTGTGCATCTGTAGTCTTTTTCACTTTAGTGAAATTGAAAGTAGATGAGTCGGCAAATTTGTCTTAAATCAGTTTACTCAGCATGCTGGGATCTTGTACTGCTTTTTTTTCCAGGTTTGACTGAGTAAGCTTCAGTAATATATTAACTGGAACACAGAGGTGTAAAAAAATTATGCATGGAGCACACTGGAAGCTCACTGGGTAGAGTGAGTAGCATTAAGACTGAGTCCTTAACCGCAGCGGCCAGGGCTCGAGTTCGGCCCAGGGCCTTTTGCTGCATGTCATCCCCTCTCTCTCCCCTGTCTTTCCTATCTGTCTCTCTCACTATCAAAGGCAAAATGCCACAAAATAATAAGCTCACATGTGTGATGCAAAAATACATCAATCGCTGAAAGAAAAACAACTTGACATGCGAGACACGTCAGCTCTCAGGCTGTAATATGGTTAAAGCTACTGTGCAACTTCTTGCTTTGAGGCAGAAGTGCATGGTTTAAACCCTCCCCCATCCCATCAGCCCTGCAGTCTCCTGCAAGCTCAATCCCCAACATGTGTCACTCATGTCTCGTGCCTAACAGAATAGGGCCTACTTTGAGGTAATAACATTGCCTAAAGCTACCACAGGCACTGAGGAAGCAGACAGTTAATACAGGCAAATCTACATTTAAAAGCACTGCTGACATTTACCTGTCACGTCTGCTGTATGTCACCGTAGCTGTCATTAACAGTGGTGTTAAAAATGAGGAGTTTTTATGAGTGCATTTTGTACATATTTGGATGGCAGTGCAGCTTTGAACATAATAAGATTTGTACACTTATTTGATCATATTTTATGCCAGTCTAGTAAACAAAAGCTAATCACACAAAAACTGTAAGCTAAAACAACTAAGCTCACACAGCTCAAGTATAAAGCAGACATATACTGTATTATCAACAACTAAAATTAACTCCAAGCAATCCATAACCCAGACAAACTGAACCCAATCCCAAAATGTGACCTCGCTCCACGATCAATAACCACAACTATGATGCTGTTGAACAAAACAAACCAAGCAGCTGCAAATGCAACACACACACACTGTACACTTAATAAACAACACCAGAGTAAAAACAGCAAGGTAAAAGTTTAAAATAATGACTTCTGACTTCTTCTTCACAGATATCGCCAAAGGGGGTCTGGAGGATCTAAGTGGGCTTCTGTTGCAGCAGCACATCCTCTTCTTCTTCAGTGTCCCATTAGATAAATTGTCCATTATGTGCTGTGCAGCTTTGTGAGCAACTCTCAACTCTCTCTTTTTCCTGAGAGGCATTATAGTGTTGTCTTCTCCTCCATAGTGCATGGCGTTTATCTAACATTAACAATCCAGTCCATTATATCTCAGGGATGAACAAACTTTGCAACTGTTACTTAAACCCGTCTGGCTGGTCCAAAGTGCTGCTGTGCCTCCACAGTTCACTAGCTAGCTTGGTGCTGGGACTTTACCTGTCCATGCTAACATCCTGCTGCTGTTGGCTAGCAACACGTGTCAAGGTGCGTTTTCTTGCTGCTTCCCCTGTCCTTTAAATTAAAAAAAAACGAAAACGATGTTTAGTTGGTGGCTTCAGTGTGTGCCTCTTTCTCTCATGTAACTAACATTAATTGTTATCGCCTTTAACGTTACATTTGATACTTGCATTGGTAGCTAGGTTCAAGCTAACTAGCTAGTTAGTTCGAGCTAGCTAACTGGCTAGTTCGAGCTAGCTATTTCTGTGACCCCACTGTACCTCTCTTTTGCATTTCTTTTAGAGTTTTGTGAATATATCTTAAATATAAAAATATTAAAATACATTTATGTTTTTTTATATAAATATATATATATATATATATATATATACAATCACCGGCCGCTTTATTAGGTACAAGGTGTACCTAATAAAGTGGCTGGTGCTAGTACCGGGTGGTCTTCTGCTGCTGTAGCCCATCTGCTTCAAGGTTGGACGTGTTGTGCGTTCAGAGATGGTATTCTGCATACCTTGGTTGTAACGAGTGGTTATTTGAGTTACTGTTGCCTTTCTATCATCTCCAACCACTCTGCCCATTCTCC
>CAKAOH010029021.1:0-40778 GCA_916701665.1 Sebastiscus tertius | reverse complement strand
TTCATTTCATTCTCATTGTGCATATCATCACCACAATTTTGTTAACAGTCTGTTTATTGTCAATACTGTATATACTGCTCCTATTTTTATACTTCCTTCTATTTAAATGGTTTATATTTTGTTACACTTTGCTTAGCTCTATTTTACTGTGTTAGCTGATGCTTCTTGTTTTTTGCACTATCCTCTTTGCTGCTGTACACTGCACATTCCCCCACTGCGGGACTAATAAAGGAATATCTCATCTTATCTTATCTTATATGTATATACTTACATATAACTAATATATATAGTATGTCACTGCACACTTTGCAATTGTATATAGTATGTTATTGTTATTCTATGTTAATTTTTTATATTTTCTAAGCTAGTTGTAGTGGTCTGGTATATTTATAGTGTGATGTAATATATTGTGTATACTATAGATATTATCTCAAATGTTATGTATATTTACTGTTCCTGTATGTTGCCTGGATAACCTGCTGCAGCTGTGAAGGTGGACAGTGGTGGACTACCTGGTTTGTAGCAGCAGCAGCATTAAACACATAAGAGGTAAAATTATCATGAAACCACACTGAGATATACATTTAGATATAAATAGGTTGCCTAAATTACAATTTTTTAGTAACTCTTTTTTTACTTTTTTACCTTTACTTGGTTGCACTTTTATTTGTCACATTGACAGGTCTATAGCTTCCTTTTTTTCTGGGTATTTGGGGTTTTTACCAATGACAAAGTAATAACTAACAAACTAAATAAGATTCAGTGTTTCCCATCTGAAACTTTGTTCCATCTTGGCCCTGTTAAAAAAGTATTTGATATATTATTTAGACCTTCATGTACTCAAGATAGCATTACAGAAAGTGTCATTTGATTTGTTATATTTATTTAGTTAATTAAAAAAACACAATTTAGTTAATGCAATGTTTAAAAAAAAGTACATTTGCTTACTTGCTAAGGGTGGTTGCAGTTACAGTGAAAGACTTGGACACATGACCTCAGTATTTCTAAACCCTGCACCACCCAAAACCCCGTAGGAACATTTTCCTCCAAAGCTGACACTATGAGAGTGATGATGACCTCTTGTGGAATTTGCAAAGTTTGTTCAAAGGCAACAGAGTGTGTTTTTTGTGTGTGTGTGTGTGTGTGTGCAGGCCGACTGAAGGGCTGCTAATTTGATCTCAGCACTGTGTCCTAGGTAGATATAACATACTGTACAGCTACAGTGCTTTTGAATATCGACTGAGCAAAGAGGGGCATCCTAAATCCTAAACAGTTAAGTGTTAAATCAAATTACCACAAATCAAATCTGTTGGATGTTTGCATGAACGTGAACACACTGATCTACAAAATCTGTGGCCAGCTCAAATTATCCCAGTAAAAAACATACACAAAGATAGTGGGGTTAAAGCTGAAGTAGGCGAGACTGGAGCAAATATGATTAAAAAAAGTTATTTTTATAAACCGGTTGCTATACTGTGACAGTAGTACATGAAACAGGTAACCTGAAATAAATCATGTTCCTCTGTGTCCTCCGGTGCTCCTAACGGCATCTGCAAGATTTCACAGACCGGAGGAAAACAAGCAGTAAGAACTGATCTGAGGTCTGCTGTCCAGCTGCCGTCTATGAGAGGCGGCTGTCAATCACTCTGAACTCCGACCAAACGGTCAAACTAGGCAGCGCTGATCAAATATGAATCAATATTCTGTTACGTTAATGTCTATTTCTCTCCTCAGATGTTTTCAGAATCATCTTGTAGCACGGTTTAGCTGGAAAATGAGAACGTTTGTGACACCGCCGCCATTGTGAAATCTGGTGAAGGAACGCCAAGTTCTGGTCACATGACGGAGCATAGCCGATAGGAACACTCTCTCAATGAAATGACCTGTGATTGGTCAAAGTCTCCCGTCACGGGCTAGATGTTCTAAAGCCTGAGGAGGAGCAGAAGTCTAGTTATCTCTCAGAACACTTGGATTACAATATGCTGAAAGGTTATTATGTTTTTTTTGCCCAATGCTGCTAAAAACATATACTGCCTACTGCAGCTTTAATGTGAGGCCCCGCAGCTCATTTGTACCCCGGGGCTCTCTTGTCCTGCACAAATGCATGTATAATCACTTTGTAGGGACAATGCATTGAATGTGTAGCCTAGTAGTTACAGGTAAGAAGCACTCAAGATACTTTTAAATGGCATAAATACATAAGATTAAGTCCTCTACATGGACAGGTGCATGAAATTAATAGACTTTTTCCTGAAAAATATTTTTGATGATTTTTGCTTCTCTGCAAAATATCCCTATATGGTGATAAAAAAAAAGTCATTGACCTTCACTGTCAAATGCACACGCACACACAGGAACACGTGCACGTTTTTGCCGCGCAAATCTCAAAAGAACAGTTTTTTCCATGACGCAACTTCTCTTTTCATGTAAAGAAAAAAAGAGTCCCCCCACCACCCCTCTCCCAAGCCCTCTCCCACTTTTTACATGGGGTACCAGAGGGGACGTGACCGGCGTGCAGATCCTGCAGCAGGGATCAGGACAACTTGAACTCCTCCAGATGGGAGCTTATGGTTAACAAGTTGCCTGCTGCAGGAGTCTATATGTGCAACTGGATATCAGTATGCATGCATGTGCACAGACAATAGGCCTATATTTAATTTATGATTCATGTTAAATATATGCCCCATCAATAATAATACAAGTTTAAACAAAAAAAACAACATATCAATTACCCTGAGTGTCTTTGTGCATGTACAGTATGCATCCAGGCAATGATGTACAACAGTGTCTTGTGCTTGGATCAGCTATAAATATTGTATTCAGGCTTCAGTGTTAGCCCAGCTTAGCAGACAATGGCTGATGGTGTGCGTGTACTGAATACAGTGCTGTGGTCCATGCAGGCCGCTGCCAAAACGTCTCTAGGACACAAAAAAAAGCACTTTGCATCCCACCCCCAGCTTTCCTCTGTCCAGCGTTCATTCACTAAGATGCACGCTTAGTTGCAGGAGCCTCTCCACTCCCGGTGCCTAAAACTTTCTAATGAAATCCCCAAACTCTTTTTGACAAACATTATTTTTTTTTCTCCTCTGGGGGTCTCAAAGAGAGGCTTTTCAACACGTTAAGAGGCGTTTCTGTTGCAAAGAAAACTTCAGGTATGTCAGATTTCTCATTTAAATTGTTACAACTGTAATAATGTTTTTTATTTGTGTGTGTGTCTTCATGGTTGCAGATTAAGTTTTATTCAGATAGCTTGTGATAAAAGTTTTGCAAATGTTGTTAAACTTTGACTATAGATGTAAAAGGTGTGTCACTTTTAGTGAATGGACATGGTCGATGTGATTGGTTTAACAAGTACCTTTTTCCTTGTGTGAAGAATATGGAGCCCAGTTCCACAGAGGGAGGAGCTGAGGAGATGCTCCTTAAAAATCATCCACCAGGTCTTGTAAGTGCTATATATTAAAGATATTAGATAGAAAACATACAACTTTATAATCACTTTATTCACTGAAGCAAGATGCCGCAATTAAGACATATTGCCCACAAGTTATAGGAGTTGTTTTTAACAGTTATTAACTCAGTAATCAAGTGGTTTCATTTGCACAAGCGTCAAAGCATTAAAAGCATTTTAAACATTTAAAAGCAGGTTCTTTTAAAAGCCAAACTCTCACACATTAAGTGCCTTTTTCGGTGACACTCTCAAGCGTCTCCGTGGTTCCTGTGGGATCTGTGTGTCCTGGCCCGTGGATGCTGAGAGTCAGTGAGTAACATCTGGCTGTCAGAGTGACCCTTCCAGCTCTGCTGTCTGCAGCTGCTGCTCCAAGCAGGAGGGTCCAACCAGAGGAGGTCAGCTCTCCCAACGAGTGCCAGAGAGGTCACCAGCGGGTTTATAATTTGCAGAAACAGGGGGACAGGACCATCAGTGCGATGTTCATTAATATGCAGAGCACACTCTGGCAGTTTGTATCGTCTGTCATACTCGGATCAGAAGGCATGCCATTTTTTTTCCTGCATTGATTTTGAAAAGAAAAAATAGGTTGACTGCCGAACAGTTGAGAATATGTGTGGTGAGGGCTTTTTCTCTCCTTCTTCTTTCCACCAGTCTCACAAAGTGATGCTCAAACATGGCCAAGAGCTGGAGGAAGAGCAGGAGGAGTTGGCCGAGCACCAGCCGCTAGAGCAGGAAGACCTGAACTTTGAGAGATGGAAGCGCAGGCCGTTACCCCAGAGGACGCTCCACCAGAAAATAGAAGACATTAAGACGTACCTGTGGAATGCAGAGACCAACGAATTCATGGGCCGCTCTGGGAAGAGCTGGAGTGAGTTGATGATAAAGAAAAATGTTGTTTGGATTAATGTAAAAGTACTTTATTTTTTTACTGCATGTGTCCAATAATTACTAATGTTGAATGCTTTACAGTTCTTAAACAAAGACATGAATGTCCTTAAAAGATTCATTGAAGGGTAGTTTAGAAATGTCTCTCCAGTCCAGTAACTCACTGTGCTGCGAGTGTGTGTGTGTCCTTATGCTCAATGTTTACATAGGTGCATGGACAATTCCGAGTGGCCCGACAAAAACAGACTGCCTGGGGACGTGTCCCCAGCGGGAGCTCACTGTCCCGGGCCTCGCATTGGCCGGGAATCACATTCCTCTACATCTTACCATGCTCTCACAGACTCTTTCCCAAAGCCCCAGCGACCTCATCGCTGAACTTAGCATGCTTATGTCCCCTTAGTTGCAGTTAACCACGTAGAGATGCTCGCTGCCAAACTGAGCTTTTTTGGTGCGGGCAAACTTTATTTGGCAAGAGCGACAGACTGGACGAGTTTGTTGAGTCAATGATGATGGAGCAGCCTCTTGGTATTCCAGGGTGGCTGCCATGTGACGCTGTTGAGCCCCCTCCCAAACATGATCCAACTATAGAGAGAATATCCAAGGAAAGTGTGTGTTACTTGCATAAGCTCAAATGCTTACAAGGATCCCAGGCATGAGCTAAGAGCTCATTTCAGCCACAAAACCAGTGTGTGCACACTTGTGGAGGAGTGGGGGCCCATGTGTCCGACGAAGAAAAAAGGCCCTGAGTTGAAGTCTGTGCCGCTGTGTGTCCTGTGAGACGAGTGTGTAACAGGGGACACAATACCAGAGTGGGGTGATTGGGGCTCCTTGGAGCTGGCTGGGCCTCTATGGCTGCAAAAAGACCTTCACTACGATGGCAACCGGAGGTTCACTGTGTTCCTGAGTGAAAGGACAGCTGGGAGAATTCTCACTGAGCTCAAACAGAAAGGCCTTTGTGGCTCCGGGGACGCAAGGCTGGCTGCAGCTAGTCCCCTGTGAAATCGCCCGCACAGCAAAAGCCATTTAATTTAGGGCACGTTTGGCTTGATTAGTTGCTAATGGACTGTTAATTGGAGATCGCAGAACACTGATAGTTCTTGGGGTTTCTTTGTTACAGGGGGTTCTCACATTAGCTCAGTATGGTAGATTTTAAACTAAAACTATTAGAGTTATTTGTCCAAACACAAAGGGGGGGGGGGACAGTGATTTTGTATGAGTAAACAAATTAGTGAGCGTCCTGATTAAGGACAGTAGCTGGAGTCCAGGCAGACCACACACTCTGAGCAAAAAGGGAAGTTCCTAATGGTTCATTGTTCTTCTCCACTCAGATCAGAGAAAGATGTGTCGTCTGTTACGTAAGCCATGTGGCTGAACCCCCCCTCAACATCATCACCCTAAAACAAAAATTACAAATCCTCAAACTAAAGTTGAATGAGGTGATTCAGTGTGATTCAAGTCTCTTTTATTAAATCAACTTTCTACAATGAATACTCGTCAGTTTTGTGAATAAAGTGATGACATCTTGATGGATTCGCCAAGTGACCAAGTGAATGCAGATACATAATATGATCTCTTTTTTTTGTAACAACTTAATTGATTTACTATAATAGAGTGTTTTTTCTTATTGTGGTTAAATAAATGTAATTTGTGGTGCGGATTGCTGCCAGACCACCCCGTTAATACAGGTGTGAGCCTCATTGTGTGTAAAGTGGGTGAAAATGTTGTTTTTGAAAGGCTAAACGCCAACAAATATGGATTGAAGCAAGATTTTGCTGCTAAATAGCAAAGAAATATATATCTTTTTAAATAGTTTTTGATATACTGACTTTTGTGTGTTATCATGATTTTAGTTATACATAAGCAAATCTAATTTTGACAACCTAAGAGCATGCAATTCCTGGTGGACCCCACTTCCCACATCGTGAACCACTGACGTAAGCCACTTTTGTGCAACAAACACTTCATCAGAAATATTCACCCTCCGTTTTTCACTCCTCTTTCAGGCCTCATCCTTCTCTTCTACGCTGCACTTTATACGTTTCTCGCAGCCATGTTTGGCGGCTGTATGTTTTGCCTCATGTGGTCTATTAGTCCCTACCATCCGACCTTCAATGATAGAGTGATGCCACCAGGTAAATATAACCCCAAACTCAACGCTGCATCCTCCGCTTTCCTCTCGTCTCTCTGCTCGACCGTCCTTCAGTCTGTTGCTTCTACTTGAGTCTCAGCACAGTTGACTGTCTCTGGGTCTCCACTGGCAGGTATGACGATGGCCCCACACCTAGAAGGCCACGAGATCGCCTTCAACGCCTCTGATCGCAAATCCTGGAAGAAGTACGCGAGGTCTATGGATGAATACCTAAGACGTGAGTCTGTGGGGGGATGATGTAAAAGATGAGGGGGGTCAGATGAGGTTGTTGAGTTTGTTTAAAATCAAGCGGGCATGCAACGAGTTAATCCTCATCTTCACTACCTTTGTCCCCTTTTTCCATTTGGTTCTTGCAAGGCATGCTGGGAAGGGAAGCCTCTTTGTGGGCAGAGTGCAGCCATTCAATTCGGGGTTTTTTTTCTCACCCTGCTTTTGTCAAGCTTCCTTAATCAGAGGCCTGAGTCTGGCAGGGCATTGCTGCAGCGAGGGTTTATTTATGCCCTCCTCTCTCATTCTCCCTCCGTCCCTCTCTGCCTCCTTCTCCATTTTCAGCGTATAACGACGTCGCTCAGGAGAGGAAGAATATTCAGTGTTCACAGGACAAATACTTCATGCAGGACGACCTGGAGGAGAGCGCGGAGCGGAAAGCGTGCCAGTTTAAGAGGTCCTGGTTGGGAGACTGTTCGGGGGTGCATGACCACAACTACGGCTATTCTAAGGGAAAGCCGTGCATCCTCCTTCGAATGAACCGGGTAAGACGAGTCACCAAAAACCTGTAAAACAGTCCACTTTAAAAAAAACAAAAGTGCAAACAAAAGAGGGAACATAAAACAGCAGGAACACAGCGTGTTACTGGACGGTTGAAGCTCACAGTTTCCTCAGTGAGTGACATCTTGTGGTCGTTTCAGGGAGAGGAAGAAGACACATGAAGCCATTTTTTTTGTCTTAACATTTTGAATTATACAGAATCACATTCTTACATTTGTTTATACAAGTTAGAATTAAACTTTTGCTTTTATTATTTATGCATAAAGACATTATCCTGCTGGAGTTGAAGCAAAGAAGGAGGATAGTGTGTACATCCAACAAAAAATAGCATATAAAGGAAAACGAGAGGTTGACCAGCCACTGAGTGCTTTTGGTACCGTATAGGCCAACTTCGGATTTTGGCGCCAATCTAAGGTACGGGTTCAACCCCCCAGAACCCTCACCGTTTATTTTCATGTATTTATTATAATATAAATAAACAACTGATATTGTTGGCTTAAAAGTGTTTAGTCAGTTTCACTACAACGAGAGTTACAGGGGTGAAAAGTGTATTTCTTTCTTTCTATATTTATTTGTTCATTTGTTAACTCAATGCATAAAATGAAGAACAGCATTTTTTTATTTTTATTTTTTTTTTTAGAGGAAAAGTGGCGGCCCTAACAGTGATATTTGCAAGCTACCACAATTTGAATTTATTTTTTATTTTATTTTTATTTAACCTTTATTTAACCAGGTTAGTCCCATCTAGATTAAGAACCTCTTCTCCAAGGGAGACCTGGCCCAAGACGGTCAGCAGCAAGAACACAAAGTTGCAGACACAAATAGAGATAAAATACAATTCACAAACACTGAAAACACTAAAATTTGCATTAAAAGAGAACTATCTAAAGACAAATGGGGGGACAAAAAGGAACTTTTCTGGGAGTCAACAGTACAACAAGGCGGCTAAAAACATTGGCATGCCATAGAGTCTGCTTCTAAAGCCTTCATTTTAGATTTAAAAATGTTTAATGATACCAGCTCCTGGATTTTTAGGCTGAGGATGCAGAATATGCAAAAGCCCTTTCCTCAATTTTTGTCCGAGCTTTCGGGACAGAGAGCACAAAGAGGTCCTGTGAACGCAGTGAATACTGTCCACAATTTGTTTGCGTAGTAAAAACACTTAAGTATCGTGGGAGCAGACCCAGAATCACCTTAGTATGCAACGTTTCAACCTACAAAGTCTTTGTCAGGCAAACATCCCCATTAGAGTTCAGTTTGAGGAGATGTAGAACTAGAAATAGAGAACCAAAATAGGAGCTGAGGAGAACTTATTTTAGAGGCACGGTGGTGCAGTGGCAATACCGCCTCACAGCAAGAGGGTCGTAGGCTCGGGGCCCTTCTGTGTGGAGTTTGCGTGTTCTCCCGGGTCCGGGTTCTCCGGTTTCCTCCAACAGTCCAAAGACATGCAGGTTAACTGTTGACTCTAAATTGCCCGTAGGTGTGGATGTGTTGGTCTCTATGATAGTCTGTAGATCTGTCCAGGGTGAACCCCGCCTTCGCCCCGCCCAAAGTCAGCTGGGATCGGCTCCAGCCCCCCCGCGACCCTGAATAGGATAAGCGGATACAGATAACGAATGGAGAACTTTTTTTGTTTCTTACTTTCCAATAGATTCTTGGTTACCTACCTGGCCAGGGCAAAGCAGTAAATGTGACTTGTGGCGTTAAGGTACAGTAACCATTGACACACTCTTGCTTGTGATTTCTATCTCAGCGATAAGCAGCGTGTCTGAAAATGTCAAGAACTTCTTCCTCTTTCAGAAAGGACCTCCAGAAGCCTTGGGAGAAGTCCAGTTTTTCCCTAAAAGCATTTTTGACCTGAAGTACTATCCATACTATGGGAAGCTCAGACACGTGAGTGAGAGTTTCATCCTTCTGGATAACATATACAGTCTGAAGTAACACCTGTTATGTCTTGACCTCTCGTGTCTCTTCTGTCCTCAGGCGAACTACTCTGCACCGGTGGTGGCCGTGCGTTTCGTCGGACTGCAGGTCGACACTCACATCCAGGTACAATGCAAACTGAACGGAAAGGGCATCATTAACGATTCACCCACCGACCGCTACCTGGGCAGCGTGACCTTCTCCTTCGACGTCGGAGCGTAAAGCGCAAGAAGACGTCGCTGCCAGCAGGATGCTCCCGTGACAACGAGGCAGATAAATTGTACAAGAAAAAAAAATATTTTTTTCATGAAATATGTAATTCCCCCCTCTCCTCATCTTTCACTTAAATATCCAACATCTTCTGCTGTGAAATTCCTCAAGAAGTAGATATTTGCTCTTGTGTTTCTGTTGTATCTTTGTACCCTGAGCGTGCTACTGGCACCTGCACCCACAACAAACAGTGCCGAGCACAGGACAAGTGCGTAGAAGTTGTTACAATTCCTGATATTTTTGTAATGATTAGCGAAATTAATCAAACTAAATTACACTCAATGCCCAATAGTTAGCATTTCTGGCTATGCAAATCCAATTATGACTTAAAAACATTACTAGAAATATTGTTGTATCAGGTTAGATTATGGTTTTGTGTGCACCGTTTTGTGTGACTAATTTGTTTTGAATTATATTTTTCAAACATGTATATTGTAAGAATTCAAAGAACACTGAAAGCAGGACTTGTACTGTACTTACACAGTAAATAATAAATGACTGCAAATACACTATTACTATATTTTTGTTGAATAGAGCAGTATTATACATTTATGATAAAGCATCACAAGCCTTTACCTTGCCTTCTTTTGTAAAAACATTTGCTTTTGAAAATGAAATACTACACAAGACTGATCAATAAAGAGACTGTGAAATAGTTTGTGAAAGGTCTGTACCATTTAAAAAAAAAAAAAGTATAACTATTTTGTGATAGTATTAATCCTGTCTGAACTGTGCTACTAAACATGGTATCAATGTTGTATTTATTCCTATTATAGTTCTTATAATAAATACAATGTTCTGGTATGTACTCTAAGTTTTCTTCCACATGGGACTGATATCAACTTTAAAAAAAGGCTTTCAACACATCTAAACTATGTCATTTCAGTAAAACTCTACAAATAGTATAGTTAGAAATGGTTAATGTAAAGCTTTACATTCTTTTGGAGGTAAATACATTTGAACATCCACCGTCTTTTACTCATTTTATGATCATTTTGAACTGATGACACGTCTCAGAAGGCGACTGAAAATCACATTTTGTTGTATAACAACTGGTTAAATACAATTTATTTTAATATCCTCTCTATATTTAGGATTGGTGTTGACAGGTTTTACACATCACTCCCAAATAAGTGTATTTTACAGTTTTATAAACTGTCTATTAGGTCTCACAGAACGCTTTTGGGATATCTATTTAATTTGATTTATCTTTTATTTAACCTTCCTGTTGTTCTCGGGTCAAATTTGACCCATTTACAAACTTCATCATATCACAGATATGGGTTTCTTTCATCTGATTGCCCCAAAATAACATGGATGAAAGTAATTAATAATTTCTGGGGGGTTTTCTATGATCAAAAAGGAGGTATAATTTCATGTAAATGAAGTTTATTGACCATAAATTACAGAAAGAAAGTGTAACACTTGTGGTAATGAGTTGGAATGAAGTTTGCTAAAAAGGTGTCATTATGTGCTTCCATTGAAAATGTTTTATATTATAGTATTATAATATTCTGACTAAACTTTGACATATATCCATCTGTGATAATCCATCAATATTATGTTCCACTGATAGTCAAAATAATTATTTTTACTCAAAAATTAGGTGTAATTTCATGGAATAATGTTTATTAACCATAAATTCCCCCAAAAAAGTGTAAAACATGTGGTAATGAGTTGGAACGAGGTTGGCTAAAAAGGTGTGACACAGAATTAGGTGGTAATTTATAGTTTATGCTTTATAAACCGTCAAACCAGACCAAAAGTTGCACGGTTGACGGGAAGACAATAGGAGGGTTAATCAGAAAGATCTCATTGAGATATCTTCTGTAATAGAGGGAATGTCTTTATATTTTGTTCATGCATTCTCACATAGCTTAGAAAACATGAAATAAATCCTTATTTGTTGTAAAAAGGCTAATAATCTGCAGCCGATCCCAGCTGACATTGGGCAAAGGCGGTGTCAGACTGACTGTCACAGGGCTGACACGTAGAAACAGACAACCATTCACACTCAGTCACACCTAAGGGACATTCAGAGTCAACAGTTAACCTGCGTGTCTTTGGACTGTGGGAGGAAACCTGAGAACCCGGAGAAAACCCACGCTAACACGGGGAGAACACACAAACTCCACACAGAAGGGGCCCGAGCACGGTTTTGAACTTGCATCCGTCTTGCTGTGAGGCAGTTTTAACCAAAAAGTAAAAATTATCTCAAGGAAAATTGATTAATTGTGCAATTATTGTTACATTTACAAACACAACAGGTGTGGAAGTAAACAATGAGGAAGCCAGTGTCAACAAAACACAGGTTTATCTGCAAACTAGTCTCAGTATTAAGTTAAGCCTACTTCAACCTGACCTGAATGCCGGTAATAACCGGAGGGAGTGAGAGTCATGCCTCTGGTTATAAAAAAGCACGCTGTTGGTCGAAGTCGAACCAGTTGTTTAGTTTACAGCCGTTTACCTTTGAATTCAGTCCCGTCACAAGACTCACGACGAGCATCCTGTTCTGCAACTTCACACTAACAAGTAGAGCCCATAAAAAAAAAAGAATGACAGTGATACAAAACAAGAACGAAACTTTATTTAATTTTGTTCCCCACTTGTGTTAAACAAGCTCATCATCATCATCATCATCATTATCACATTCTTCATCATGGATGGAGACAAGCTTCAAGCAAGAGGTGCACAACAGAAAGGCACGAAAACTGTCGGGAGGGAAGCGATCGAATGAACAGAACGGAGGATCACATCGGTGAAATGGTGTGACTTAAATATTACTCTTCGTACTTGAAATGCTCACGCTGTACTTTGTCTCATTTGTTAAACCTTTTGAAATGACGAGGGAGCAACACTAGAATTAATTCACCAAATACTCAAATGTTAAGTGTACATTTCAAGAAAATAAATCTCCCTAACATGAGTGACATAAAACATAAAACAATTCCCAAAATAAACAACAATAAACTGGTCCCAATGCTGGTAAAGTGTCTTAGTCAGTGTCCCTTTCATCAAACTACAATTAATGTGCAACAGTGTCTCATTTAGGAGTTAATTTTATGTTACATGAAGGTTAAAACAACATGGCGTCTGGGATGTGAATGACAACAGTGGAGCTTGCTCGTTACATTCATCAATAATCAACGTCATTCATTCTATACAAGAGAGTAATTTACACGTATACTATTATACAGCACAGGAACCGAGAGGGAAAAAGCCTCTCTGGGGAGGAGGAGGAGGGAAGAGGAAGGAGGGAGGTCTCTCTGGAGGTGGACGGCTACTCACAGCCATAAATTTAATTTTCAAAACATGCAGTCTACAATCAAACGATGCAATATTGATCATAAATGTTTTGGTACTTGATTCAGGTCATTGGCATCAAAGCAAAAAGGGGGTAAATTTCAAACTGTGTACGAGAAATAAGCTTTTTTTTTAGGCGAACAGAAATGAGCAGGAAACTTTGGGATGCTTTCGATGCACTGACGGGCAGGAAAGGTGTTTTTTAAGAGCTGTAAAGGGTTGAAAGGGTGCAAGAGGCAGAAGAAGAAGAAGAAGCAGCAGCAGCAGCAGGATTATACAGACTGGTAGCCAGTGCGACTCTTCCTCCGGCCAATCAGGTAAGAGATAAGCACAAGGATGATTAGGAAGCTGAGCGCCACGCCCACCGCAATGGGCACCAAAAAGCTCAAATCAGAGTCCAGGAAGCATTCCTCAGCTGACAAGACAGACCGGAAGAGAGACAGACAAGACAGACAGACAGCAGGTTAGTGGTTTAGTCAGCAGAAGACATTACTCAGAGAGAAGAGGGATTTAGGATATTTACAGTCCACCAAGTGTTAGAGGAAAGAGCAGCAGGAAAGGAGACCCTATAAAAAGCTTAAGAGGTTTAGAGGAAAGGGTTATTAAATATTACAAAGGCACAAAAAGGAAATCACTCAAGTGTTTATTACTTATTAGTATAGACTGTTTGTGAACATTAATGTCAGGCAGGGTGAGTGAAGGAAACTCTTAAAGGAATAGTCTGACATTTTGGGAAATATGCACTCTCATGTCTGTCAGTTCTATGTTTAACACCCCAAAAATATTCATTCTCTTCAGACTTGAGGAGCCGTTTCATCGACATCATTTAATGCCATTCAAGACTTTTTTGGCATCCAGTCAAAACCCGACAATTAATTACACTACTGATTTTGTACGGATGAAACAAGTAAGAGATAATGTACAGCGAGCCGGTCATTGTTGTGAAATGAACCCCGACGGGGGCGATGCTGGGACCCGGACAGGGGCGATGCAAGGACCCGAACGGGGCGGTGCAAAGACCCCGACGGGGGCGATGCAAGGACCCGGACGGGGGCGATGCAAGGACCCGGACGGGGGCGATGCAAGGACCCGGACGGGGGCGATGCAAGGACCCGGACGGGGCAATGCAAGGACCCGGACGGGGGCGCTGCAAGAACCACGACGGGGAGATGCAAGAACCCCGAACGGGGCGATGCAAGGACCCTGACAGGGCCCCGACAAGGTCTTGCATCAATCGCTGTACATTATGCCGCTTATTACACGGCTACTTACTTAAGAAATCAACAATTTGACACAAAAATGGTGCTCCAGAGTCCAAGATCAGAACTGCGTCCATAGCAACGGTCTGCAATAAAGAAATAACAGGCCGTAGAACGCCGTGATTGACCAATCATAATTCAGTGTAATAAATGAGATATAACATGTTAATCAGTGAGCTTTAGAGTTGAACAGAGCCATGCTAACAGATTCCCCGTTTCCAGTCTTTGTGCTAAGCTAAGCTCATTTAGCTTGGTATCAACCTTCTCATCTAACTCTCGTACATTTCCCAAAACGTCACATTATTCTTTTATGAATACAGTCAGGAAGTGAACAGCACTAAACACTACATGGAAACGTCAATACAACACGTTGGCAATTTTTAGTCAAAGGCAGCGATTCACTGACTATCCTCTGAAGAGCGTTAAAGAGTTAAACGAGGAAAGTTTAACTAGAAAGACTCGTAGCCGGTGGCCATGTTTCTCTTTCTCCCGATGAAATAGGCCAACAGCACGATAAGAATGAGAACAAGCAGGGCAACTCCGACAGCTATGGGAACAAGGAAGCTCTCCGCATCGGACTGGCAATCCTCAGCTAGACGGGAGTGAAGAGAGCAGAGAGGTGAATGTCTCATAGGTTGAACAGAAGAATTGAAGTACAAAAGGTTAATGGTTAGAGCACGAACGGCTGGAAGGAAGACGGAAAACTGCTAAATTAAGAAGTTTTGCAAAAGCAATAAACATTTACTCAGGTGTCCAGGGCAGCAATGCATTTTTATTTCCATAAATCTTAAAAGACTAAAAAAGCTCCACTTCAGTCTGACACACAGTTTGAGATCAAATGTATTATCGCTAACAGCATGAGTGATCGGAGATGAAATCATTTCTATCCACATAACACACATGAATTGATCTGTAACAAGATGGTCTTGCAGCACAAATTCCCTTTACTGAACACGTGCGTGTGTGCAATTCCTCAACTAGTGAAGGGAAATAAACCAGAAAGGGTTTCTTAGCAGTATTAGCGAGTTATTGAATGAATAGAAATCATTAAGCAAGGCACAGTTGTCATGATGATAAACCTGTTAGATGATTTATTGAGAACATTGAGAAATAAAACATTTATACTAGTGCTGCAAAACCATCTTTATAATTAAGGCAACTGTACAAAGCTGAAATACAGACAGCAACAATCACAAGCAGAAAAAAATAATCAAAGCTCATATTTGATTCAGAGCTATTACTCATACACATGTATACGTCCTGCGAAAGCTAACTCTATAAGCAACTTAATGCGACTATTCAGTGTAGTTTCCTGTCTGCTTTGCTCCAGTCCTGAGGAGTTGGATCAAGGATAACAGTACACAGCACTCTGCTAGAATGAAGCAACAATACACAGCGACTACCATGTGTAACATTGGCTTTCTAACATTACAGAAACACACATTCTGGGGCTTGCCTCCGTCCCTGATACTGCATCAATCTGCACTATTTCCCTGCATTAAAAGCTCCTGAAAACCCGCTTCCAGCCTCTCACTATGAGCGACTACATGAAAACACAACTTTCTATTTCACATGAGAATATAATCTCACACTTCAGTGGTTTATTTTTTTAACAATTTGGGTATCAAAATCTGAAGACAGGTGTGGGGTTGCTTGTTTTTTGCCAATACTGTTGAATTAAAATGGGTCAAAACACACCCACATGGTCCTGATGGAGCAGATAAGATGAGCTTTTAAAAGGAATAGTTTGACATTTTGGTAAAAACACCCTTTTTGCTTTCTTGCCAAGAGTCAGATGAGGAGATTGATACTACCATACCAACAATAGAGGTGCTGGTAAGCAAGATTTATTTCCTTTGGACAGAGTCGGGCTAACTTTTCCCCGTTTCCAGTCTTTACGCTAAGCTAAGCTAACTATCTCCTGGCTATAGCTTCATATTTAGCAGACAGATAATCTAACTCTCGGCAAGAAAGCAAATGAGCATATTTAACAAGATGTCAAACTATTTGAATTGAACTCTTCATGAATAAATAGGACTTTTTATTGTTTCTTGTTCAATCATGAATATTCAATGTTACAGAAAAATACTTTGAATTAGAGCTGCAAAGATTAATCGATTCGTTTTCAACTATTAAATTAATCGGCAACTACTTTGATAATCGATTAATCGGTTTAGTTATTTTCTAAGAAACAAAAATTAAAAATGTCTCTGATTGCAGCGTCTTAAATGTGAATATTTTCTGGTTTCTTTCCTCCTCCATGATGGTAAACTTAATATCTTTGAGTTGTGGATAAACAAGACATTTGTCATCTCGCTTTTTGGGAAACACTGATCGACATTTTTAACCATTTTATAGACCAAACACCTAATCGATTAATCAAGAAAATAATCAACAGATTAATCAAGAATGCAAATTAGTAGCAGCCCGACATCGAACCAATGTTTTCAGGGGCTTTAACGTCTCCTGATCCGGCTGCAGCCCTCAGAGCTCAGGCAAAGCCTACACCTATACACAGGCGAGATAATGAGACAACAGTCTCAACACAATGCTAAAATATAAAGAGCGCCTTAGTGCATTTATATGTCAATATCCACATAAACGTGAATATCTACACTCTCCCTTTTCTAAACCTAATGCCAAAAAGTATTGTGAGAAAGAAAAAAAAAAAACAGTTGACCTTTCTTTTTCAGATGTATTCTCTGACAGGAGCGTGTGCAAATGTGAGAGACCTTTTTAGAAACAGCGGACACTTTGACGAGTGGCAGAGCAGGGAACGCACAGGTGTAATCAATAACACTAACGAGGACTTGTCAGTTGCAGAGCTTTTACATTTAAATGAGCCATCGCTAATGTCATTAGTTCCACCTGGACTTTTGCTGCTTGATGCCTGAATGTCCTCCACGTTTCAACAACAAACACATTCTTAACATGATTGGCGCCACATAATCAGGACAATAATTCCAATGTTTCTCCTGCTCTACAGGGGCCAACATGGGCTAAAGCATTCCCTTGACTACTCTCCAAATGGAGTAGACCTTCATCCTTAATTAATGAATGTTCTGGGCACAAAGGAAGAAAGCTAATGTGACCATCTTTCTTTGATTTGTGGAAGAAATGATGTCATAATGTGAATAATTATGGGGATGAAAAGTCAAACCTTAGAGGAAGTAAAAAACGAATGGTGCCTTCAAATGGGGTTGTGTTCAGCGTGTTCACGAGAAGAGTCCATATGAACGCCCCCCTCTGGTGGTATTCACAACCTCTAAGTGGAAAGCTTCGTGTTGTGAAGTGTTTGTTGACGTTGTCAGAAATGGCGGAGGTTAATTTTTCGGTACACAATAAGTGAATTTATTGTAATTTTTGTTGTATATTGCAAGTCTTTGTAATTTTATAATATGTCTGAGGCCAATGTTGATATTTCCAAATGACTAATCTGTTTCCTCTGTCATTATGACTTTGCATTTCCTGCATTATGTTACCCACTTGCCTCTGTTGCTTCTAGACGCCGACAGTTAATATTGCCGTAGCTTATCAGCGACTTAACCACTAGAGCACCAAGCATATCGTGTACACGACTTCCCATGTCGTAAACACACGCTCACGAGTTTCATTTGAAGGCACCGTAAAATGTGCACAAAGATTAAATAATGACAAAGAAAACAAAAAAGGGAATGTCTGCAGAGCAAGTGCAGGATCCTAATTTAAACTGTCACACATCTCTTACTAAAAAATGTGAAAAATTAATGTCCAGAGGCTTTTGTAAATATACAAGTGTACTGTACCTGTATATATAGAAAGTCACCTTTCATGTGATTATAATAAAAATAGGTTGGGAGGATGTTGCACTTGCTCATTAACAAAAAACAAACACAACAAAAAGGAAAGACAAGACATTCAGAAATCAACAAAAAAGAAACATTGGGGATAGACAAGTTTGGTCCTTGAGGAAAAACACCAAACTATCCATCTTTACATGGATTTTTTACTCCTTAGTATAGTATCATTAAAAACCTCTTGAGGCAACTGTAATTCAAAAATGCTCCATGTGCATTTCATGCCTCATAATGAATAATAACTTCAATGCTGCATGTTTTTTCCAGCAGAAATTTGACTCATGAATTTTTAAGTTATTTGCCAATTAAACAATTGCACATGAAACCCAAGGACCAGTCTTGGGAACCCCGTGGTATCGATTACAGATTGGATTTAAAGTGTCTGATATCCAACATAAGTCTTTCTTCGACCAATCACGTAAGCGATCACTACAATGAGAATCAAGCCAGCCAGCGCAGCGCCAACAATGATTGGGATTAAGATGCTGGTGTCATCCAATGAACATTCATGGGCTGCAGATAAAGAGAGAGTCAGTCAACAGGTGGAACAGCAACACGGCAGGACGGCAGATTATCTGCCATCAGATGTGTTAAAATACAACACTTCATTTTCTCCACTTTAAAGTTGTCACATAACACTGTGCTCATTTGAATGAGAATATTTGGCATGATAGATGATAGTAGATGCACTTTATACGAATGAAGTCTTGCATAGATAGATGGATATTCGCCTCGGATGGACTGGATTAGAAATGGAATTGTCTCTTTCGAGGATTTAAACCAGCGGTTCCAAAACTGGGGGTCAAAATAAATCTGAGGACGGTCACAAAAGTTTATTTCTTTTTCTAATTTTCCTCTATTTTCTGCATTTTTTTCTTGTGAACTACTGGATACTCTCACCTCTAAATCCTTCAGATGACTTGTGATGAGGGATCATGAGCAGACATTTGGTTGATTTTAAGGGGATGCAAGCCAAAAAGGTTGAGAACAGGGGTGTCACGATTCGATTCGTTTTCCGATTTAAACATTATTTTCCAGCACGGACGGCTATAACATATCATTGAACTCCGAGCTCCCCGCCTCCCTTCATCCAGAGCAAGTACTCTACCTTGTGCCGACAATAAAACTTATTTATACAGCACTAAAATCAGGATAAATAAAAAAACGTAACAGCCCTAGCCATATGGTCAAATTAAAAAAAAAATTATTTAAAAATTGTAATAACACTAACTTATTTCACCAGTCAATTGGGAGCAAACTACACAAAAACAAAAAGAAGAGCCGCTAGATGGCGGAAGGTTTCTTTACAACAACAGCTTGAGTTTCCTCAACTGCAAAAAGCTTACCTTGCAAGGCAGCTGAATTCTTGCGATGTCATGAAATCATGCAAGAATCGTGGGATCACGTATCACACGAACATCCAATTCGTCAGGCTTCAAGTAATGCGTTTGTGTCCGAGCCAGAGCACGGACCAATCAGTGTCCTGTGAGGAGCTGGTAGCAGCTACAGGCGTGGTTTATGTGTGCGAGACGACATGGAGAGGCGACTGTTAGCGTAGATGCTGCAACAGCATCAGTTATATCAGAACGGGAGAGTGTTTTCTTCATTGAAACAAGAGCAAAGGCTTTTTCTCGATGGAAAAGATGTTTTCGCTCTTCTCCCGACTGGCTTCGGCAAAAGTTTGATTGACAGATGGTTCATCCAATCACCTGTCAAGCATTTTTTAAAGTGCCTGCGCTTTTCCAAACAGTTTCCTGTGACGGCTTCTCAGATGGTTCTGTGTAACAAACCATCTGGCGGATGTCCGAATATGTCCTGCCATTTGCTGTGTTGCATGAGAACGGTACCTGCGACTAACACAGCGTGCAAACTGGAGTTTTTCTGTCAACGATGTCTTCGTTGTTTACATAACTCGCAGGGAACGCAAAATGTCGCCACATCACCTCTGACTGCAGGTGCAGGCTACTGGTAAACTACGCCGTGTTGTCTTTGAGCTGCAGGCTACAGGTAAGCTATGCTGTGTCTAAGCCTGCTACCATAACTATGTAATCAACTTAATGTACGATATATGATATTGCAGTTGCACTACATTGCATTGTAGTGTTGTGTGTGAGTGTGTGTGATTTCGACCTTCGGAATCAAAAGCTCATTACGACCGATTTCTGATTTAGAATCAAAATCGTGACACCCCTGTTTGACAACCAGTAATTTTAAGTATGTGAAATCAAACACTTTCCCTCGGTTGTTAGATTAATATGAAGTAAAAAAAGCACTAGTTATTACTAAGGCTGGGTGGCGGCAGTCTGTGACTGCTTTTATAGTTCCAAAACAAATCATGTCAGTGCTACCGATTCCCTGTAAAACTGCGCATTTTAAATGACACCCAGCCCGAGCGCCGGTACAAAATAACAGTATAATCTATTTGGTTGCTTCAAACACAACAAAGATCATCTTGCTCATTACAACCTCTAGAGTCATCAGACTCTAGATATGAAACAGTTTGGTCAGCAGAGTCTGTTTAAAGAGACATTAAAGAATGACCTACCTGTACTGAAAACACCCTTCTTGACTCCAAAGGGCTGTACTTGAAGCTCGAAGGTGTAGATGGTGAGCTCGCTGGTGATGGTGTAGTTCTGCTCCTTGTTACACATGTATGAGCTGCCGATGGCCGCCTCCCACAGACTCAGGTTGGTGTTCACTTCAGAAAACGCCGCACCTTGAAACAAACACAGATATTAAAGGGAAAACTCAATATTAGCTTGCTTCCCAGTGTGGTGCCTGGTCTATGTGTGTAGATACGATTCTTCTAATTACCAGAGCTCGTCTTTCCGGTGATGTTCAGAGCATGTAGGCGGAATTTCGTTGTGTCCTGTTAAAAACGGAAAATTGAAACAGAAAATATACATCAAAAGAGTTAATTTCCCTTCTCTTTTTTCAGGGACGAGTGATACTGTCAGCGAACATTTCACATTTTGTTGCGTCCTGTCTAGATGGTGTCATAAATAACTTATTTTATCCGACCAACACTCAAATAGTCAATTCACTGTGATATAAGACAAGGAAAAGGTAGCAAATTCTCACATTTAAGGAGATGGGAATGTACAATGTTTGGCATTTTCTGCTTGAAAATGGACTCAAATGATTAACTGATTATCAAAACACACACATATATATTATACACACATGTCTGAGTTTAGGATAAAAAAAAACATACACAAAGGATTATTAATTGGTGTGAAGCCGATCATAACCTTTCACACTGACCTGAGTCAACTGTAACACCTGAACAGAAATTGTAGCTAAAAGCAATGGATAAACGGCTGAAATGTCCAACTTCTGATACTCTTAAAGGGATAGTTCAGGTGTTTTGAAGTGGGGTTGTATGAGGTACTTATCCATAGTAGGTGTATTACCTACAGTATGACGGTCGGCACGCAGCCAGTGTCGAGAAACAGCCAGGAGTACCGACACCGAGCAAAGCAGTATAGTGCTGTGGATGGGGACGGCAGCAAAAAGTATTTTAGCCACCTTAACTAAAAATTAAGTAGTTCTCTTCAGTAGCTAAAAAAAAGTTTTTCTGCTGTCCCCGTCCACAGCACTGTATCGCTTTGCTCCGGTGTCGGTACTCCTGTCTGTTTCTCCAAGCTTGGGTGCATGCAGACCGTCATCTACTGTAAGTAACACACCTACTAAAGATAAGTACCTCATACAACCCCACTTCAAAACACCCAAACTATCCCTTTAAGTGTTAGTTAATTTAGCAGGACTGCAAAATTGACCAAACTAATTGTAAAAAAGAAAAAAGGCCATGCCTAAACATGAACGATCACTGTGTTGTATGGATCCACTAGAGTCGGTGTGTTTTATTTGCAGCCCAAAAGTTTAGGAACCACTCATCAAAAAAACTGAAACATTGTCTTTAATGGTGCCCAAAATGTTTTATAAAAAAACAACAGAAATTTCCTGGTTGTCATTATCTTACAATCTTAAAGTCGCCCTTTACACATTGAGGAAATGTGACCAGACAGGTTTATCAAACTTACGTTGGCGAAAGTGAGCGTGATGGACATTGCGTTGGACACCAACATCAGCAGACTGCTGTTGACTCCACATGAGCCAGAGACGATGGTCCCGTTGGGCTCAAAGTTCATCTTGGGACATTAAGGGAAGAGAAGGGAATCAAATCAGTGAAACAAATAAACTGTATGTCATCTGGAAAAAAAGATTACATTATATTTCTGCATTTATGAACATACCTCTTCTTTCTTGACACCAACCCGCAGGCCGAAGTTGGCCATCAGACAGGCTGTGCTGTTCTCATCAGGCTTGATGCTGTACTTCCCCATGGTGGGTGTGGGGAGGGGGGGGATCGGGGTGGTGGTAGGAGGAGGGGTAGTAGAGTTTGTGACAGGAGCAGCAGAAGTCGTGGTGGTGGGGGGTACGGGGGTTGTGGGTACGTCAGCAGCACAAGAAGTGACTGTGTGAGAAGAACAGATAATGAATGTTAACAGGAGAGAAATATCACAGGCAGGATGAGACGCGACGCTGCATCTGCACTTACTGTTTTCACTTGTGCTGTTGTTACTGACAAAAGCCTGTATGAGCACGTTCCACAGCGTCTGATTGACTGAGTCAGCTTCGATTGTTTCTTTGCTCTTGCATGAGTAGCAGGTGTCCAAGCCTACATCTGAGAAGTGAGGCTTCACGGCGACAGTCGCGGTGTCTAAAAGAAATTCAAAAAACCACATCCGCATCAGTACAAAACCTCTCATCTATGGGTGGACTTTTTGTTTGTACTGTGCGGTGTAGAAGTTACCATTTAATGCAGACTTAGGGAAGACGGTTGCGTCACTGAGATTGTAGGAAAAGGTGATGGTGTCTGCCTGGTACACTGCTCCGCTGATGGTGAAGTTCACACTCCAGGAATGTCCTTCTCCAAAATTAAGCTTCAACGTTGAGCTTTTGGCATCACATGTACTTCCACTTGTTGTGACTTCTTCAGGAAGTTCAAACTCGACTGTTGCACTCTAAAGGAGAGCAGAGTTTAAACTTATTTAGATGTCATTTTACACATTTTTTTCTTTTTTAAGTGCAAGAGAAGCAAGTGAATACAGGCCAGTTAACACAATTTTGTCAGGGGATGAGAAAACATAGGTGATCTCACACTGTAAGGTCCCGTCGGCCCCTGAGGGCCGTTCTGACTGTTGACAGTTGTCAATAAAGATTTGGTTGAAAGCTTCAGGGCAGGTAAAGTTTGTTGGCGTATATGATAGCTAGGAAGATGTGGACAGTATAGAATTGGAGGTAAGCTAGCTATGTTTTACTATATCTATTGTACATTTGTTATCTTGATAGCTACGCTCTGATTACTGTAAATAAAGCAGAACAAAAAGGCACTGATGTTGGGGAATCAGCTCGAGGCTCTGCTTCAACTGTGCGAGAGCCTGTGGACTCGCACAATTTCGGACGGGAAAAATTCATCCGACTGTCTGATGGCCGGTCGGGAGGAGTTAATCGGTCCTCGTTCCCCACTGTACACTGCACGGCAAAACGACGTCCGACAAAGCAAAAAAATTGGTCCGACTCTAAAATTACTCGTGCCAGAAACGGGCTACAATCGTACAGTGTATGCCCAGCTTTAGAGGGAGTCTACTTTAGTATTTTAATTCTTCAAATTATTATTATAAATTGACAAAAAAAAAACAAATTCTAGAAACGTCTAACTTTTAAAAAAAAGAGTAAACATATTTAACATTTTATTGTTCCTAAGCATCTGTCAAACTTACAAGCAGTTCTTCATCACCTTAAGCACTTCCTCTGTAACCATGGCATTAACATTATTCTAATAGGTCAGGGTCTGGCAGACAGTGAATATGAAAGATCCATTACAGTTCATTATAAATACATGTTCTCAAAATGTCATACATTTCTGTGAGCTGCTTTCTATAGCACAACAACTCACTAGTGAAAAGACAGGACGTAACAATCGCAGGATATGTTCCAGGAAAACTCACTAACTGAAATGCTGAAATAGCAAGAATCTATTTGCTTTGTAGTGACTCCCCTCATTTCCCTTTTCCATGTTGACGTTTGCTTCCGCATGAGTAGTCACGCTGTGGAGTAAGCCGGATAAGAGTGGAGCTGCTTTGCTATATTGGTAAACTAGTTTCATACTGTGTAGCCTGATGTGCTAAATATACCAAACAGTCGGCTATAGTAGAACATCTTGAGGTTATTGTGACTACTCACCTTATTGTCAGCTACTTCATAGGAGACTGAGAAGTTGACCATTAGATTGGCATAGAGGCATAAATTGTTGTCTTTGTCTTTGACATTCACCTCAGTGCCATGTGACAGCTGGAACGCTGAAAAGAAAAAGAAAAAAATTACTATATTTTTCCTATTCTAATTAATTATTAGGCCAGTTGGAATTTAATGGGTTTACTGTCTGCACTGAAAATAGGGCTGCAAAAAGTGGAAACTCATTGACACTTCATATGAAAACCATCTGTTCCAATATGAGAGATAATACCCACAACATTTTTAAGCAAACAACCACCGGCACCTTCATCCTCCAGCTGAGATCGGATGACCTCCACAGCCAAGGCCGTGTAAATTACTATAATACAACTAGGGATTGGATAATACAACTTGGGAATTATGGGAATTATGTGACCGTGTTTAGGCTACCTGTCACATAAGTGTATTTAAGAGCTATTTCTTTTGTACGGAAGAATCACATGACTAGGGATGCACCGGTACCAATACCGGATACTGACTCAAATAGCTGGATCGGATATCGGTGACAATGGGGTCGATCTATTAAATTAAATTCTATGTTTATATACTATTTACATTATAGACTGAAATTTTAATTCCTGTTTAAGTTTTGACCAATTTGTTGCTGCATTAAAAAGGTTTACACTTGAATTGTAATTCCTGTTAATTTTGAAGTTTTTTATCAAGTAGCTGGTGTATGATTTATTATTTGAATAATAAATAATAATTAGGTAAATTCATATCAGTGTATTTATTGGTCACATTTTCTGTTTTACAAAATTAGGATAGCAATGTTTAAGTCAAGCCCGGTGTTTCCTTACACATAAAAGAACGATCCCAGTCACTTCTACACAGTGAGGCATACAGCTTATTGATTTAACACCGGTATCAGATCGGTACTCTGTATCAGGACTGAAAAAGTTGGATCGGTGCATCCCTACACATCACCACAAGTAATACTGATATTCTAAAATTACAGTATACTCTTCAGAAAAACATACATAAATCATACATGCAATAAAGCCCTGTACTAATCCACATGCTCTGTATACAATTAACAGAAGAGAGGCCAAGGTCCATTCAGATGTACAATATAGTTTTACCAGTATGCATGGTCATCAACTCAATAACAGCTGCCTGCTACAATCTCCAAGTATCATAAACTCATAAAAGCACATGGACATGACCTCAAACTCACACAGGTGTTTGTGATCCTGCTATAAAAATACTGTATTTTTTTTACTGAAGGCATAACATTAGTCACACCTCACATGACAATATTTGGTCAACACTTAGAAAAGATTTGTTTTTGGTACATTGAAATCACAGGTATCATATTTTGTGACCCAGTTTATGGGAGCACCTTTTTTGTTGACGCCTATCAAAAATGCAGCAAGTGATATCATGAAACATTTATAGTGGAAACAAAGCTGAAATTCCTCTTAAAAGGTCACAGAACCAGATGGGTCACATAATCTGGTGCGACACCTTTATCTGTCAGCACTGGTTAGCATAAATGTAACTAGCTAGTATCAACCCCAACAGAAGAATTAACTTATTTCAAACGCTCATCTGAAATAAAAAAATAATAACAACAATAATCTTGTTTGATGAGATGACAGTTTTGCCAGATTTTTGCACAAAGTGTCCATCAGATAATTATATAATTATTGCACAGAGTGATCAGCATATGTTATTGCACATTAGCTAACCTAGCTAATGCTAACAATCTAATTTCGTTGTACTACACAATGACAATAAAGGGCTTGGATCTTGAACTATACTGCTGTTAGGCAGGTTAGCTTGTTAGCATTAGCCAGATTAGCTTGTTAGCATTAGCTAGGTTAGCTTGTTAGCATTAGCTTGTTGGTAATGTGTCCTGGTAGTCACGTGCTAACTTACTGTAACCTGCCAACGTCAATGCTAATGCTAACTATATTAGCATGCTAACTATATTAGCCAGTTAGCATCATGTTAAAGCGTTTTATCTTGTGACAACGTGGTTATAGGTATTATATTTTATTATTACAGATGACTAACGTTATTAAACAGCATAAATGACTCAGATGTTTTAAAACTTGAGCTTCAAAAACAACAAAGTGTTATCTAACAAGTGAGCTAACAGCTAGCTTAGCTTAGCTAGCTAAGTCTGCTAACTGGTTAACACATTTTATTTATTAAGGCAGAATATAACGTTAAAAGATCGCTTTATAGTTATTGTCAGTGTCATAGTTTGGTTGTTAAACGTCGGTGTGAAGAGATAAAGAACAGCTGTGATGGTTTCTAATGTTTATTTAGCTGCTTAAAGACTCTTAATGATGTTGTTGACGTAGGAAACAATTAGCAACCAAGCTAACTTCATTAGCACAACATCAGCTGTTTTAAGGCCTGAACTGTAAATATCACCCTTTAGATCATATTTATATCTATAACATCACAAACAACACAACTAGGAGATGTGTTTTAAACATATATATTGTTTTCCAGAGCAGTATTTAGCCTTATTTAGCCAGTATTAGCACCAGGCCTCATAAGTTCAGCTTTAATCTTCGTCACTTCGCAGAAAACAGATGATTTTTTTCTCTTTCACTTGTTTTCTCATTTGATTTAAAGACTTATTTAAAAGATGATGATACGTACCAGTTCCGAGGAAGGCGAGGAGTAAAACAAATGCAGCATATCGATACATGATGGCTCAGTATGTTGTTGGAGTGTCAGCCACCAGAGAGAGGGAGGAGATGAGAGAGAGAGAAGCCCGACAGAGACGCTCAGTCAGCCGGATGAAGAGATGAAGATGAGCCGCCGAATGGACCCGGAAGAGAGAGTCATGTGATGACAGGGACGGTCTCCACCAGAGAGGGAGGAGAGTCTCTCCTCCTTTGCGTTAATTATTGTACAGTATATTACTAAGGCTCACTTCAATGTGAATGTTTAATGGCTTCAGACATAAAAATGCATACTGCTTAAATACAAGACAGTGATAAACCGGGGGAAAAAAAGTTGTGAAACTTGTTTGGTGGATTATTTCTCTGTTGTTACAGTGCTAATTGGCATTGTATTTCCCATCGTTGGAAAGCCTGTTTATTTACCTTCACAATGATGTCCAACTTGTAAGGATCATGCATTTGTGGGATGAGCAGCACAGCTGATTATGTGGGTAGCGCCCAAGAAAAATTTGCCAAAATGCCAAAGTGCGTTCTCCTGTTGGAATTGAGTCTTGTTTTGAGTTGTTTGATGGATTGGATGATGGAACTCTCTATCAGTAACAAGGAACAGACAGGACATATTGGCTATTTTACACTTTATTCATTTAAAGGGACTGTTTGTAACTTTCAGAAATGTCTTGTTAACAGCGACACCTGTGGCCATTAAGTCAACGAAAGTCAGCGTCCTGTTGCTCGCTCTACATAGACGTGAACGAGCATCGCTCAAAACAGTGAGGCGACACACGTCAGCTAAAAACCACAATATCACTCTATATTTCAGCTGCTTGGCAGTAATGTTAGCTGACCAGGCGAAGGTCTCTCCATGAATTAATGCTGATCCTAGTGTTGGCTTTTCCTGCCTCAGCCTCCCGACCGCAGTCGGAAGAAACGGGAGACACCGGAGTTTTGGTCGAAGACGATAACGTTTCTCGCTGCGGAGCCCCGTCACTTCACAAGACACAGGAAACCTGTTGGTCTGGAGGAGCTGCAGCATTTATTTCTGCACAAACGTCCACTGTACATTCACTAGATATTCTCAGAGCTACGAAGTCTTCTGCAGTGAGTAGTGTGCATGCATGCACGTGAGGTGGAGCGAGCTGAGTGAAGGCAAGCAGGTGGCAGAGGAGCAAAGACTCTGGCCCTGGAAACCAAAGCTACGGTCTCCCCCGCGAACTACGACCGCGGCCAACACTGTTTTGCAAGACAGGCTTCACTCGATAGAACTTTGCGGTTTTGGGGCTTCCGTGTAGTTTGTGTTGGAGTCTTGTCTGAACGGCGTAGCCAAATGCGAGCGTGCATATGCGAGCGCGCATGAGACACCGACCCGGGTGATTTATATGTGTAAAAAGTTACAAACAGTCACTTTAATACAAGACAGTGATATGTGTTTGGAAATCAATGATCAATAAAAAGAAAACCCAGATTGAAACAGTTATTTTAATCTGAAGCAATAAATCTAACAGACTCATACAAACAAGGGCATGTCTAATCAATCATATTTGTCCTCATGTGTTGAGGAAATCCACTCCCATTCCCCCACTTTATCAGCAAGGCCTGCACAGGGAGACATACAAAAAAAATAATAGTGTGTATATGGTATGACATCGGGGGGAAGATGGGGGGGAAATGGCCTCTGATGTCATTGTGCTTTTAGTATACTTTTCTAAGGGTTAACAAAAAAAACCTAAAAAGCATTTGACTGTCAGATGAGATCATTTAAAATGTCACTTTTGTGAAGTATGTACAAAAATGTACAAAGACAGAAGAAACTTAAATGCATACACTTGTACAACTGAAGTGTTTTAGCAGCTTGAATACACCCTATAACAAAAAGAAGTGCTCCTTTTTTTTGGCACAAACTCTGCTTTGAACGCTTCATGATCACAGCTTTATCAGATGGCCTTAAAAATTGTAAAACTTTGCTGCAGGATCACACAGATATTTCCCCTAAATTGTCAATTCCCTATTATGAATGTTAACCCAATAGTCCCACATTTGACACTGACTGAAGAAAACAAGCATCAGTTTAATTGTTTGATCTTCTCTCTCCAACGTGTGGTACATTTAGAGCATTGTTTGCTTGGGATACTGAGTGAGCAAAAAAAACAAAAAAGTGACTTGATAACAAAGAGCATATTGATTCAAACTATGGACAAAGAAGGATCTAAGTTTGAAAATAAATATTTTTCCTCTCCATTAAAAAAAAGAGCAAACGGAACAACATCTGTGTGTCTTCTTTGTTGTGTCCACGGTAGCCCAACTCTCTCAGAGGCACTGAGAAATATGGACAATATTCTCTTTTCAATGGGCATGCAGTCCACAGGATCACAAGACCCCTGACAACAATCCTGTGGAGCAGTATCCATTCACTTGTCGGTCGCTGGGTTGAAGATGATAATGGTTAACATCCACTGGAGCAAAAGATTTAGAGACCGATCACCTCAGCATGAATGGACCATCTGCATCTCTTTTTTTTTTCTCTTCCGTTTTTCTCTCTCTAAGCCACATAGTTGTACTGGTTGGGGTTCTCCTTGTCACGCTCCATATAGTCCCTGTCAATAAGAGACTCTATCCTCTTCTTCAAGTCAGCAGGCTGAAAGGGAAGACGACGGAGAAGAGGCAGAGGTCAACACATGAGGAACATTGCTGGTTATTTTTATACTGTGAGGTGTGAGGTAATCACAGTGAAAAGCAGACTCATGTAAGCCATGGTATTCCCCCAGGGTAGCTTATTATACAAAACTCAACACTGGCAGTATTGTCAGCTAATGGGGGTGGTAGCTTGTTGGCATGGAAGGTGCTTCTATAACCCAAAACAGCCTGTACTAAACAGGATTTCACTTAAACAGCCCCTACAAATGTACTTTAAAAATAACAGGTTATTGATGTAGTTGTCGGCCAATAAGTAACAAGAAATAGGAGTACAGAAATTTCAAAAATATTTCTAAGCGCATTTAGAAACAGTGTCTAAGTTTCATAGTTTGTCCACCACAGAAACTAAAAAGTATAACAATAAAATTTCCCACTAAGTACAAAAATCCAGTATTTATAATCCTCAAATGTTTCCTCTATAATTAATAGGGTATAAATGTTAATCTGCTATATAATGGAAAACAGTTGGTTTTAAATTAACAAATTAACTGTTGCAGTGTATGTGTTAAGATGGTTAAGGTTAGGCATTGACCTTGAATAGTTTAAAACCCTGACACACCAAGCTGACGATCGGCCGTCAGACAGTTTCATCTAACGCAGGCGCAGGACACGTGGTAGTTGGCCGTCGGTTGTAGTCTTTGCGGTGTGTGCGAGTAAAACTTTTTGGCCAAGACAAAGGCAAGGTGAGGCGATGCAAATGGTGGCCTTCGTTGTCGCTAGTTCTTTGATGTTGGGTTGGCGTGTTTGGGGCTTTAAGATCAGGCATTGACCTTGAATGGTTAAGGGTAAGATAGGTTGTCCGGCAGCGAGTCTCGCAAGAGTTTTTGCACTTTTCTGCAATTGCAGGTTACCTTCTAGACACGACCCAGTGTATGTGAATGACATAAGATGACAGGAAGTAAACATGGACCCAAGGTGTTGCCTAGCAATGCAATTCTGTTGAGACAGTCTATAAATCAATGAAACATTTGCATGTGAATAAAGTGATTCAGTGTTGTGTTAATCACCTTGACGGGGAATTTGAGCTGGTTGTACACTTCAGACATCAAGAGGTTATGGCTCAGAGTCTTCCTCATCTTCATGATCCGCACGATGGCAGCATCAATCTGATACTGACGATCCTGAAAGACCCTTTCTGTGGTGCTGGCTTGCTCCTCCACCTGAGAGAAAACAATTGGTTAAAAGAATTCACCAAAAACACAGGAAGTGAGGAAACTTCTGCAAGATAAAGTCATACCGTTTCTTTCATCTGGATCTGGTTTATTTTGATCCTGAAGAGCTTGTGTCTGAAGTCGTCGTTGCAAGAAAACTTGTCCCCGTCCTCCACATCTTTGCTTTTTGGGATTTTGGTGAGGACGCGTGCTTTTCCACAAGCGAGTGACTGCAGAGTCCGGCGTAGCTCGCTGTCCTCTGTAAACCAGCACACACAGACAGTGTTTTAGATCAGTGGTGCTGCATAATGAGAGCTCGACAGCCCTTGTTTCTTCATCAAAGTGCTGAACTTTGATGTGATCACAAACAGACCTATTCCTGTCGCCAGTTTGATCTCCTCCAGGGTGAACTCCTCTCCTTCGTTAAACATCAGCAGCACAAGTGTTTGGAAAAGTGACACCTGCAGCTCCTTCTTGCCCTTTTGTAACAAAAATCAAAGAGCGCAAATTAACATCACGCTGTATTCTGTGAGAACACACACCGGAGCATTCTCTATTAGTCATCTACCTCTTTAAATTCAGCTTTTAAGACACAATGGCCGAGTGTTGATTGCCACTGCAGCTTCCTGCCACTGTGTTTGCCCAGGTAGAAGGTCTTGAAGATCTCCTGCAGTCGCACCATCTGGACAAAGATAACAGAGGCGTTACAAAGCAACACTCGGTATATTTATTGCACGGCAGGTTATAAAAACAATATGTTCCCCATAAATGTCTATATTTGTTCAGCACTAACCTCAGCAGGCAGGTGAACTTCCATCGGGACATAGGTTGGCCAGTAACCCATCGTGAGGATGTTCACCGTCAGCTCAATGTTGCCAGGAATGTTTTGGCACTGCATATACTGCAGAAACACAAATGACACATGTGTGATATCCACCTGACACATTACATTGTACGCTTTAGGTTTACAAGAAAACTCTTCCTGTTGGTGGATAAAAAAACAGCACTGCGTTAAAACCACAAGTTGCTGAGGACATGCTGTTTCAGGTGTCGGCGAGTTGATGAAATATGATCCATGAAGCCCAGTCTGAATAATAAATCAGTTTGAAGGCTTACTTGATTTCAAAACATTGCAGTGGTTTGTAGTAATATAAGGAGGGATTTTACAACTCTCTCACGGGGGATTTTTTGTTGGGTCTCTAAAACTATAGAGTACGATCTAGACCTGCTCTATATGAAAAGCATCTTGAGATAACTTCTGTTATGATTTGAAGGTATATAAAGATAAATTGAATTGAATGTAGTCAGTAGAAATACACTATTAACATCACAAAGTAATTTACCAGATAGAGCTGAAATGAATTTGTCGATTGACGTAAAAATAATATTTTATGTCAACATGAACATTCCCTTGTTGCAGTTTCTACAATGTGAGGATTTGCTGTTCTTTTGTTTTTTGGTGATCATTTTTTTTTTTTTTGGGGGGGGGACAGCTAATCGGATGAAATGAGACATTTGAAGACGTCACTTTTAGGAAATTATGATGTGCATTTTTCACCATTTTCTGAAATATATATTTAAGGTATAATGTGTAGGATTTGGCGGCATTTAGCGGTGTGGTTGCAGATTGTAAACCAACTGAGTACCCCCCTCTGCTCACTCCTCCCTTTCCAAGACTGCGGTAACGTGAGCCGCCGAGTGCAAAACCGTGGTAACTCCATTCACCTCGCTCAAAGGCCATCATTACCATAATAACACGACTTTAGGAGAAACGGAAGTCAGACGGCGGCTGGCGGTACCACGGTTTTGCACTCTGCGGCTCGCGTTAACGCAGTTTCACAAGCGTGTCGGAGAACTACGGTGGCTTTCAGGTGACGTAAAAACCCAAAAGTCTGTCTCTAGAGTCAGTGTTTGGTTTGTCCGTTCTGGGCTACTGTAGAAACATGGCGGACTCATTGAAGAGGACCTGCTCTCTATGTAGATATGAAGGGCTCATTCTAAACTAACGAAAACACAACGATTCTTAATTTCAGGTGATTATACACTAATGAAATCATAGTTATGAATATGTTCAGCGATTAATAAGAAAATAATTGGCAGATTATTAATACAAATTATCTTAGGTTGCAGCCCTAATTCTTCGATTGACCAAAGCAATCCATTGTCAGATGACATTGAATTGTGTTGTTCCAGGTTCAACGATTCTACAGCCGTCTGTATCTGGATCTCTACTGTGTGAACACAGAGGGTCAATTGAAATGAACAAGGGGGCTGCATTTTCCACGCAGTGCTTAATTTCTGTCTGAAAACTAAACTGCCTTATACATAATCGCACTGTAATAAGAGTCAAATATAAAACTCACATGGATGCTCTTACAGATTTAATGTTGTTCTCACCTGTTTGAACTGCACCATGATGTCTTTAGAAAGCTCCATATCCTTGAACATCCCCTCCAGTTTGCTGGTGAACGCTGCTCCACATTCTGAGGAAAAAAGACACCACAAGGTCACAAGTCAGTGTGCATTCAGGGTCAAGATTCCCTTTCTGTGATTTATAGTTCACATTGTTTGTGTGTGTTAAGAAGTGACACTGATGGATTAAACTAACCGTGTTTCAGCTTTGACAACATCGATTTTTCAGCATCCACAGAGGCGCTTTTTCCAACCAGCAACCTCTTGGCCAGATCTTTTTTGTAAAAGGCTTCAAAAACATCTTTTCCTACAATGACAACACATTATTACGTTAAGAAAAAAAACACACAGGGGAAGAAATCCTAAACTGAAACAAATGTGATAGTAAATATTACCATAGATGAATCTAAAAATAATCATGATCTTATCCAGCATCTTCTCCAGCTCCTCGTCTGTTGCTTCTTTGTTTCCTGCCCTCAACTTTGAATCCACATGTTTCGCTGTAAAGTATATTTATAGTACAAGTTATTTCATGAAGATTATGATTATATTATATTTACTTATTTAGTGCAGCAGTTTTGAATGGGGGTGAATGCTTACTGACCTATGAGCTCTGCAGGTTTATTTGGCCTTTTGTTGATGAATGTTTCGAAAGCCTCCTTCATGGCGTTGACGAACTTCTCGTTCTTCATGAAGCAGATGTCGATGACATGATCCACCTTGTCCTTGAAGTCCAGCAACTCTTGCACCATCGTTTTGTCTTTTTCTGGATTGATTACGATTGTGCTTCCAAATGCCTAGATTTGCAAGACAAAAAGTTAGAAACAGAAGAGCTCAGCGCCTTCATCATCTTCAGACTTTTATCACTTTTATTGCTGTCATACCTTGATATACTCTATCCAGTGCTGCAGGAGGACCTGAACGCCACCTCGCACTCGACTGAAGAGCTGATAGAGGAGAGACAGATCCTGAATTCTGTTCTCATCCAGCAGGTGAGTCAGCCCTGGAAGTTTACAACAACAGAAGGTCAGAGGTCAGATCTCAAACTGCTTTTATACCCTCAAGACTCAGTGTGTAGTCAGGCAGGTAGCATACTTACTTACGGCTGTAATGTGACTCGTATTTATACAAAGTATTTGCTGTTATTTACCTTTTTGCAGAGTAGCCGTGAGATGTTCACCCAGCAGCTGCTTCTCCACTGTAGCAATGAGCGGTTTTCTGAGCCGAGGAAAGAAAAAACACTCAGGTCACAAATGAATCTTTGTCATTGTGTTTTACTGCAAGCTGAATAGTGCAGTCTATCACTCACTGTGTGCTCTGGTCTAGATATGTGATGACTCTGTCAGCCTCCTCCTCTAAGCGCTTGTTGACATGATGGAGATATTCTGGTACCTGCAAAAAAAAGAGAAAAAGCATAATGTCATCTCTTTATATTAATTACTTTAAAAGATACTGTAGGTCTCAATGGCTTCTATCTCTCATCTCATCTTCAACCGCTTATGTGGGGTCGGGTACATGAGTTCATGTGTTGTAGTTTTTAAATATTACCATCAAGATTTAACAAGCTATCTATTTAGAAAATAAAAAAAATAAATACATTTCACTTTCACATTCGCAAACAAAATGTTTCGACAACCTGTAGGGAAACATCAAACTCTGAGCTGAGACAATAACAAGAGAAAATTTGTCTCAATCAGATGTGTCAGCTAATAAACAAAGCGGCTTTACTTGTTGTCTGAATCAAGCAAAAGCTTTTTTCAGTGGAGATAAAAGAAAACCTTCACTGGTGCCTGTACTGCTTTCTGATGGATGTGTTTGTTCTTCTGTGATGGATTAATTGTTGTGTGTGGTTTTGTTTGAATTGCTTTTGGTTTGGTTTTGTATTCACAGTCCTTTCTGTTTCATTCTGAGAAACTAAAATAAAGACCAGTGGCCTGTACTACGAAGCGAGTTCAACATACCCAGGGTATCTTCTCGTCATCTGGCTTAACCAACCCTAACAAACAAGATCCCGCCAAGCGGTCCTACGGCGCTGGTTATCAACTCGGTAAGTCAACCCAGGTTTATCCATGTAGCTACGAGCGCGTTCACATGAACGGGGCGGTGTTTGCAGCACATGACCAATCACAAACATGGACAAGTCTAAAGACTTGCAGACAGACAGGCAGAGCGGCACATTTAACAAAGGAAGAGCAAACTATATTAGACAAATACGAAGAAGTTAAACACATAATCCAGACTAAAAGTAACACAGTGGAAGCTGCCAAATGCAGGAAGGCCAGCTGGCAAAAGAAAAAATGTGTGAATGCGTAAATTAACAGATTTATTAATTTAACGGAACACTCAAAAGTCAGATATAGTCGTCTAGATGGGGCAGTGATATTATAAATAGCTTGTGGAAGTGTAATGGATGAATAGATTAACTTCATTATGCCCTTTAGCAATGATGTGGCGTGTTTGACTATGTCAGCCTTCTTTCAGCTGCGTCCCCGTCTCCGGCGGTGAGAAACGGACTTGAGAGCAAGTAAAAATAAATAAATATAAAAACAGAATTCAAAGCGGTTAACACCCACGGCATAAATTCAGCTGTCCTTCCTGCATTTGTCAGTTTAAAACTGTGTTGTTTTTAGTCTGGATTATAACTGTAACTTCTTCATATGTCTGTAATATTATCATACTATCTGCATACCGATCTCTGATTGGTCCGTAGGCGGTGCTTTTATACGGGTTGATCTCTTATCTGGAACATAATCTGCTCCGGAGCAGGTTAGGTGTTCAGCATCAGTTACCATGGTGATCTACCCCGGTAAGAGGAGAACCACCATCGCAGGACTGAAAACCCTGAAGGGTTAACCCTGAAGTTGCCTTGCTACTTTATTCGGAATAAAAAGCCTTTATTCGGAATAAAGGCTTTTTATTTTATTTTTTGCCAGAAGAGTGCTTTGGACTCCCCCTTTTTTTGAACCTTTGTGTACCCCACCAAAGAGCACCTTCATCACACTGATTTGAACTTCCGAGCACTCTGGACTTTTTCCCTTTTTTGAAGACACAGGACATATACCGTGTAATCAGACTGTCTATTGTCTGACCAGTTATTCATTGAAATAACAGACATAGTGGGCCCAGAATACGAGGGTCACATAAATCACCTCTCTCTCCTGCATCAGCCTCTGTCCCTCTGCAGCGTACAGTCGATTAGTTTCCTCCAAAAAGCGTTGCTCAAAGGAGTCTTGATAAATCTGTCAGGGACGGAGAGAACACAGGTTTCATTAAAGCCATTTGTCAACAGGAAACTGACAACTCATCACACCCCTGTGCAGCAGGTGATGACCACAAGCGAACAAAGTTGCAAGAGCCACACTTCTCTTGTAGTACACGACAAAGATACAGGCTTTCAAATACAGATTCACACCAGCTGATCATTATTAAAACAATAATAACATGCAGTCGGTTACCTGCAGGTCAGAGAGCATGCTCAGCAGGCTCCTCAGTAGACTGCGGTCTATCGCCTCTCCGTTTCGCTCCCTCTCAATGAGCAGCAGGATCCCGTCGATGGTTTTACTCTGGACCTTCAGGTCACTGATGATGTAGAACCTGAACAGCTCCAGACCCATGTCCCTGCACGACACAGCAGCTTGTTCAAACACACACTTTAAGACAGAAATCAGCTTCATAATGTTGCAGAGCAGCTGACATCAGATCATGATCACTCACCAGATTGATGGCAGCATTGAATTTTGTAAAACATAGGTGCGGTCTAAAAACAAAAATATACTCCTAATCATGATCTGTGAAACAAGGACAAACATTCACAGTTAGAAAGAAGCACCAATGACAAGGTGATTCTTTTTTTGTGATTTTTACACATGAAGATCAGTTCACTCATCACAGTCTGTGAAAACAGTTGTATGACGTCTTCTGTGGCTGAGAGGGAGCTTTCTGGAGTCTGACATAATAACCCTGATCCTGAATTTGGTTTGAGACTTTATAATATGTTTCAATGTCTCTCACAAGCCCCCTAACTCTATGGAAGTGCAATACTAAATCAGTGGAATAACCATCTAAACAGTTACTCTTCCGCGACGGCGATATCAGTTGTGACCGCCGTTTGAGAGTAGTGCAGAGTGGCAGCCATGAGCTAGCCAGTCGGGCACGCTCACATGCATGAGCATGCACTTAAAGCATGCATGGCCGGCCCGGCTAGACTTGCCGCGGTAGTCGGTGCTACACGGTGGTCGAGCATACACCGATTACATAACTTTCTCAGCTCAGAGTAGCAGGAGAGAGTTGACAGACAAGACGATGGTGGAGAATTTGGTGTCAAAGCGAAATAAAAAGCACTAATTTGGCACTATTTTGGATTTAAACCCAATGCTATAAGGGAACCATAACATTAATGAGGTAGGTAATCGCTGTGCGGAGGACAGAGCGGTCACAGTTGGTGTGCGCGGCGCAGCTGCTCCGGGTGGAAACTTGCGGCTCCGCAGTGAAAGCTCGACCGGAGAGGCCAGACACACAGCCATCCGACGGTACAGATCAATTTAAGCGCTCTACATATATTGAGCGTCATCTTTTCTTCTAAAATGTCCGGTGTAATCGGTAACACCGGTGTTGTCACAAGTTTATTAACTGGTGGGAAAATTTCCTCACCGTGACATCCCCACAAAGGACGGAGAAGCTCGGATTACAACACAGAGGACAGAGTGACTTCATTCTCTACTCAGGTAGACATTACTCCTCTTTATCTTTACATAGTAAATAGTGGCTATATTAATGCTCTGAATATTGTATACAGTACTTTTAAAGTTATAAAACATACCATTTGTCTGCAGTGATCCTGCCAACACTTGTCAATTTTCTTTAGGAAAAGCACACTGTCCAGGGCATCCGTAGGAACAATGTTAAGGGAAAAACATCTTTACTGCAAAATGACTGCATGGTCAACACTAAGCTATATAAAATAAAGTAAGATCTACAAATAAATAGAAACTGTGAAGGATATTCTCTGAATTGATCAATTTGTGCCTTGATGTGGTCTTCACACACGGCCCTCAGCTGTTTGTAAAGCTTGGCAGATATCTTATGGGAGCACAGGTTCTCAACAGCCTGAGGGGACAAAAACAAAGAGTCAAAAAAAAGGACAGTTTCTACGTCAGTGAGCTTCCTCTGAGAGGTCTGTAGTGATACCTGATAGAGCTCCTCTAGATTGTACTTGATTGAAGTGCTGTTCTGTATGGCCTCCACCGCCTCCTTCAGCTTCTGCCAGGTCTCCTGCGTGTAGTTTTCAGGCAATTTGGGCTTTTCTAGTGAGCAAAAAACAAAACACAAACAGTTGTGATAACACTGTAAACTCTAGCTAGCAGGCCCTGAACGACAAACAGTGGACCATAATGCTGCCGCTGCTGCTGCTGTGTCACCGGTGCTATTTCAATGCAAGCGTGTTTGTTTCTATTTAAAGTAGAGCCAGATGATAGTGACAAAAAATATAATATCTGGATATTGAATTGTGTTATTAGACATGATATCACCTGGTTTAGTAATATAAAGATATGACTCTGCAATATGTTTATTACTGATAAGAATCTCATAATATTCATCTATAAATCTCTACACACCTCTCCTCTCTTTATCTATCTAAACAATAACATTACATATTCTATATGTACGCATTAACCTTGGCAGGTATTTTATGCTCCTTTTAAATTGAAATGACGTGCAAACTCCTCCTCAAACAAGATTGTTTTAACTATTGGATGTTTTTTTAATTACTCCTTTAATTGTTTCGATTTACTCTATTTGTTGCTTGATTGCTGGTTGTCTAACTATGAATGTTTTAGGGGTTTTTTCGGTTTCTCTTGAAAAAAATAAAACTGTGATTCATCAACAAACAGCCAAATCTGTTGTTTTTTTTTTAGTTTTTTTTTAAAAAGGTTAAATATGGCTGAAATCATCATCTCAATATTACTTTAATATAACAGAAAACATGTATATATACACACACCTATTTTTCCACTACTTGTGTAACATAACAGCTCTGTCTATTCCTCACCTTTATTTTTCCAGCTTTGTTGTCCATGTCCCTAGCTGTTATTCCTATTTTTATGTTAAGCACACATATAACAAAAACTAATTCTGAAATTCTCCAATAAAAAATAAATTAAATTACATATAAACTAACTAACACTAAAGCAATAATAATATGAGTCATGCAATACCTGCAGAATGTGAATGTCTTGTGTGTGGTATGTGTGTTTTTATTTATTTTTTTATTTTTGTAATAGTTTTAGAGGCATGTTATTGTTTATGTTTCTTGCACTTTTTAAGGATTGCATTTAAATTTCGTTGTACTTGTACAATTACAATAAAGATATATTCTATTCTATATAAAATAATCAACATGACATTCAAGGCAATAGCCTGAGTTTCACTGTTATGAACTACACCAGGCCCAATTCTTCATATATGTGTTAAACTACTTTAATAACTTTATTTAGTTATTTTTTAATTGCTCAGAATCATTAATTGGAAATCATATCGTGATAATATGGATTTGCAAAAAATATTATACACAATAATATCCAATAAGCCTCAGTCTTTTTATAGACTTATCAGCAAATTCCTAATAGGAATTTTAGAGCTTATTTGACTGTTTTAGTTATGTTAAATGAGCACTTAAAATTAACTGATCATTTCTCAAAAATATTATACACAATAATATCCAATTATCACCAAGCCTCAGTCTTTTTATAGACTTATAAGCAGATTCCTAATAGGATTTTTAGAATTTATTTGACTGATTTAGTTATGTTGAATGACCACTTAATTAACTGACATTTATGCCTAAATGTCTTCTGACTGAGCTAACAGTCATCTCCATATTGACACATAATTGTTACCAAGGTGAGTAGTCAAGGAAATGTTTAATTTTGATCAAGTTTGACCAAATCTATGACATTTTTGACACCTTTCTTAGTTGTTATTAATATTAATATGATGGTAGAAGCTGTAATGCAGCCTTCAGGACCAAGAAAAAGATCATCCTATCCTAATATAACCATGCATTATTTATCACAGTGTCTGGGGGACTTGTTAGCAGTTTTAAAGGTCCCATATTGTGCTCATTTTCAGGTTCATACTTGTATTTTGTGTTTCTATTAGAACATGTTTACATGCTGTAATGTTCAAAAAACACTTTATTTTCTTCATACGGTCTGCCTGAATATACCTGTATTCACCCTCTGTCTGAAACGCTCCATTTTAGAGCATTTCAACGGAATTGCAACGGAATTCCACTACTAGGAAACAGAGTTGACATCCCTAACTTGGACACATTTAGAATATTTACGTTTAAAACCATTTGTGACATCACAAATGGACAGAAATCCTAACGGCTTGTTTCAAACGCACAATTTCTGAATACGGGCCGTGTGTACGGATGTCACGAGAACTGATACTTCGGTACCAACTCGGTACTAAAATTCTAAAAATTTGACGGTACTCGTTTTCTTCAGTACCGAGGGTACCAAACGATTGTATACACTGCAACAGGAAATAAACTGGGACCCATTTAGAATGTTTAAAACCGTATAATGGTCTAAATATTGTGTATTTGTGACATCACAAATGGACAGAAACGGCTAAACGGCTTGTTTCAAACGGGCTGTGTGTGTTTCTCCGTATATTGAGCGTTTTGATAGTTTAACAGTATTTATATAGCACTTGAACCTGCTTTATAATA
>CAKAOH010029016.1:19784-36019 GCA_916701665.1 Sebastiscus tertius | reverse complement strand
GAGGAAGTGTTTGCCAACACCAACCCTCCACTCACTGCGTTTATCCCAGAACGATCTCGACAGTGTTGATATTTTACAGCTTGTTTTAAGCCAGAATATGTGCGTCTCCTCTGCTCTAGAGACACATGCCTACCGTCCACGCAGCATGTCGGAGGTCAGGGGGCAACAGGTAGGAATGCAGCACCATGGGAGCGAACATAATGAAGTCATCACACTACGTCCTCAGAGCCGGTGAGTTATGAGGTCTGTGAAGCTCAGTGGCTGTAAAATAATGGGGTCATCACTGCAGTCGTCCTGCCTGTTTGGATGCCGTTCACTGTCATGTTCAATAATGTCCCGTGATGATCTGTTACTTATTAGTTTCAGGCTTGTTACTATTATAACTTTGCATAAAAAAAGAGAATCTTTTTTCCAATATCTACTGCTCCAAATACCCAAATACAATAAGGCCTTGTCACACCAACATTTAGATCAGCCAAATAACACGTAAAAATAAATGTATTCTAATGGACTCATGGATTTACTTGAGCGCACCAAGTAAATCCTTGCAAATTTTCCACTTCAATATTTGGGCATTCACGACTGCTGCATTTTAGTGGTCATCGACTACTTCCAAAAAGTTGTCGACTAGGGATGCACCAATACTGGATCGGATATTGTGCCAATACTGACTCTAGATAGATAGATAGATAGATAGATAGATAGATAGATAGATAGATAGATAGATAGATAGAAGGGCAGGTCTATTCAATTCAGTTCTATGTGTATATACATTATATACTGGAATTTTAATTCCTGTTTAAGTTTTGACCAATTTGTAACTTCATTATAAAGGTTTACACTTAAATTGTCATTCCTGTTAATTTTGAAGATTGTTTTCGAAGTTGCTGGTGTACAATTTATTATTTAAATATTAAAGAACAATTAAAAACAATTATATCTATGTATTTATTGGTCACATTTATTGGATCTGTGTTGTAATCGGTGTTAGCTGTCAGCAACCGGTAAGCAGCGCAGTCCTGCTTGGCTAAATAACAGAGCTAACAGCTTAACGTACAGAGGTTACATTGAGTTACATTATGATGTGTTCAAGCTCTATTCAGTAATAATGATTATTGGGCGAAGGTAAATTAAAAATATTATAATGATGTGTTCAAATGTAATTTTGTAAAATTTTGTTTAGTTCAGTGTCGACTATTCTCTGAAACCCCTAGTTGACATTGAGTTTGGTCAATTTTTACCTGCAAATTATCACCGTTGACCAATAGCGAGCCAACAGTGGGCCACTTTCTGGTACCATTGTGCATAAAACTCGTACAGTAACAATACATGGTGACTCGCAACAATCACAGATACCAAGTAGTGCGACATGTGTCGTAATGATGGTCAGAGGGTCAGCGTCAGCCTCTCCCCTGCCTACCAAACACCCATTGACAGTTTATGGAGCAGCCGTTTCCCTTGTGGTGACGTCGCCCTGACTCAAGCCTCATGATGACTCAGCATCCAGTGTGAAGGTCTCATTAATTTAGGCCACTTAAGGTGGTTTTCCAGTTAGGCTTGTTTTCTAATGAGGCAGGGCAGGGCAATTAGGTGATTAGGGTTATGGCAGCACCGTGCTTTTTTAGGCATACAGGAGTGGACAGAATCTAGCCCACTGTCTAAACTGTGAAGGAGTCATTAGATAAATAGATGACAACAAACCGAACAGTCAAGGGCTCCGCACTTAAAGGGACGGTTAATGTTTTACATCTACACACTGTCTGTTACTAAACGTGTGGCCACAATCATCATTTTAATGATACTTTAAGCTAACAAGGTGGAATAAAAACCTGTCAAATGTGAACTGTTGCCTCATTGAAACTGTCGAAAGGAAGTGAAGACTGACCGAGGAATTCCAGCGTGCTCCAAAAAAGGGGAGGAAAAACAAAAAGACTTGTGAAAGAATAGAAAAGCAGCAGCAGGTTTCCTTTTTTAGTGTCTTAGCAACCGATATTTGTTACTCTCCCTGTGTAAACCTCAGTTCTGTGGTCGGTACGACCAATCACCTTGCAGCCCGCTCTCATTTTTCAGCACCTTGCACGCATGTCTAGACCCAAAAGGTGTTACCGATGGTTTCAGTGAGTGTGTGTGTGTGTGCCTGTTGCCAATGATTCATCTTGCCATTATTGTACCACATGGAAACATGGTGCTGAAAGGCCCTGGCTGGGTCTCGGCCGACAAGTCGACCCCGGAGTGGTGCACTGAGGCTGACCCTGCCGCCACTTGTATGGATCTCAGGGGATCAGCAATTTGATTCAAGCCCACATCACATCGGCACACTGGTGGACTGGGGGTGAGGTGGGCGACCACCCCCCTTGGTGCCCTCATGTTTGCAAGAAATGCAGCAAAAGTGCCCTCTTGGATGCCCCTATGGTAGATAAAATATTGTGAAGTGCCCTCTAGGGTGCCCTTCCAGTGGAGAAAACATGATTAAGAGCCCTCTAGGGTGCCCTTCCAGTGGAGAAAGTGGGATTAGGTGCCCTCTAGGGTGCCCTTCCAGTGGAGGAAATGTAACAAAGTGTTCATAGGGTGCCCTTCCAGAGGAAAAAACATGATTAAGTGCCCTCTGGGGTGTCCTTCCAGTGGAGAAAACGTGACTAAGTGGCCTCTAGGATGCCCTTCCAGTGGAGAAAACATGATTAAGTGCCCTCTAGTGTGCCCTTTCGGTAGAGAAAACATGATGCAGTCCCATATAGGCTGCCCTACATGATAGAAAACTTTCTTCACATTGGTGCCCCACCACCTGCAGCTGGTTCCACCTTTCTATTTTTTTTGCACCCCTGTACACCACACAACCAGCACAATCGCAACATATTCATCATTTTATGATTACGCAAAAAATGATACATAGCTGGATTGAAACAGCTGCAAACTGTGCACCTGGGGGAAAAACCAAATCCAATCACAAGCACCTGGATAGATGTATTTGACAGTTCATTGAAACAACGTAGGCAGGATGCTCTTCTCCAACACTATAGTGGATGTAATGGCAGCTATTCAATGTCAAAATGTGCACTGGGTAAATATTACAAAGCAGATCATAAAGCTCCCAATTAGTTTATGTTCACAAAAAAACTCTTTGTCTTTAAAATAGAGTGTTTCGTAAAAAAACCTAGTTAGAAATGAGACTTTTTGGTAGAGTTCCTACAGGCTGATGAAGGCAACACCGGTGCGGAACATGTAGGCTACAGGATAAAGTGGCACTTCAACAATAGTCATATTTATAATTTTACTCTGGAAAAAGACTAATATATATTATAAGTTTTGAAAGGAGTGTATGTTGAAGTACATGGAATTTATTGTTTTACTTTTGTTTTTTTACCGTGGTATGGAATTGGTATAAAGAATAATGAAATTTCACCAGTAATGGTACTGACTACTAAGTTTCTGGTATTGTGACATCCCTAATTTATACTGTATGTGCAGTTAATATACTACAGTGTAGTTTCAGTTGCATAAGTATTTTATAGGTCAAAGGAGTGTAGTTTGAGTTGGCTCGGTGGATGGTGGTGAAGTCAAACACCATAACACAGTCCTGCCCCTGATAGCCCTGACGGAGTCGTTTTGTCTCACCGTTACCGTCACAGAAAATTCAAGTTAGGGATTTACTAAACAAAGTAGTGTCTGAAAATGAGACTGAGGGAAGGAAAAAAAGAGTGAAAGAAACATTACGAGACCTCTCCCTATGTTTACCTTTGCAATTTTGTCCAATTTGTCTAAATTGCTTAGCTGACCTCTTAGAAAAAAAGCATATGCTTAATGTCAAAAAGCAGCAAAATATGACTGATCACCTTCATTTTGTCCATTTGGCTGCTTGGCGCGAGACTCTAAATTGTGTATTCTTTCCATGGCGCCAAACCGCCTGCCCTGCATTTAATTAATTTCCTCTTATTTATATGGCTAAAACTTTACAGCAGTTTTTCTTTAGGTAACGTAGACATTCCCGTCTTTGGAAGAGCCAGGCCATTGTAGCTTTAGTTAATCATCATTTACAGTCACTTAAATTATCTTGTTATGCCCGTCTCAGTTTTTGTCACTACTGAATTGAAGGGGTTCTTTTTTGGCATAAAAGAAAAAAAAAAAATGGAGCAGAAATTAATTTGTCAGGATGAGATTGTTAGAAGATGAAATTGCTGCCATCAGGACCGATCGGAGAGTAATGTTGGTGAACGTTCCTCATGGCAGGGTAATGAGCAAAATGGCTTTTATACAGCATTTGGAAGGGCAAAGATCTAGCCCAATTTCCTTGTTGATTTGGCTCCTCATGGATCATTGCTTGGTATAGGCCTCCTGGAGGAAAATGAAGGCAGGATAGAGGAAAAAAATGTCACCACTATCAAGCATCCAAGGGCTTTTCTAAAAGGTAGCATTCATGTTTGAAGCGCTGTGTCAAAGTGTGCAAATTGCAGATACAATCTTAATGTAATCCGCTAATTTGGAAAAGCAATTAGAACACAAATAACCAAGTCACATTTGCTTTATCTAGAGATGGGAATTGGCCTGAGTGGAACTCCTGAACATGTACTCTTTTTAACGCAGCATGTCAGCTTCAGGTTTTTAAATGCATAAACTGCATTCCTGTCTCCTTTTCCCCTCCGTTCTAGCCAAAAGGTAGAACATGTTTTCTTTCTCTCCTTCATATTTAATACAGCTTTGCACTTGTTTACCTGAAGGCCCCGGCCTTTCCCGTAAGTGAGCCGTCAATCCATCATCTCCACGGTGGGTAACCAGACCAGGCCTGTTTCCACTGGGGTGCAAGCCCCTCTGTGGAGGGACCTGGGTGGGCATGGAGTGCAGGGGCTGGGGCGGGTGGTTGGAGGGGGTCTGAGAGTAGATCTGTATGGCTGGGGGAAGGAGAGCTGGGGACTGAGCTACATGTGGTCATGTGATGAGGGAAGAGAGTACTATAAGAGACTGAATGATGCTGTGGGGTAACAAGAGGTATCACTTTATAATAACCATCATTTATAAATCAATAGTTAATTAAACTTAAATAATAGTTATTTTACTGTTAAAGGGACTGTTTGTAACTTTTTAAGCGTATAAATGTAGCGGGTCGGCACACATGCATGCTCGCATATGTGTGTTTGCGTGTAGCCGCTCCTCTGCCTGCTCGCCTTCACTCAGACAGAGTGCGCATTCTCGCTCAGCTCGCTCCACCTCTAGACGTGAACGCGCGCTCACTCCACACTGCAGAAGAGTTAGTTTAGCTCTGAGAATATCTAGTGAATGTACAGTGGACGTTTGTGCAGAAATAAATGCTGCAGCTCCTCCAGACCAACAGAGGTTTCCCGTATCTTGTGAAGTGACGGCACTCTGCAACGAGTTACGTTGTTGTCTCGTTACCGACCGGGTGCCGGTGTCTCCCTGCTCTCTCCGGCTGCGGGCGGAGAGAGCAGAGAGACACGCTGCAGAGCCCCGCTGCCTCAGCCTGCTCTGATGCAGGAAAAGCCAACACTAGGATCAGATCTAAATTATGTTCATCTGGTCAGCTAACATTACTGCCAAGCAGCTGAAATATAGAGTGATATTGTGCTTTTAGCTGACGTGTGTCTCCTCACTGTGTTGAGTGATGCTCGTTCAGGTATATTTAGAGCGAGCAAGCGCGAGCCCGACGCTGACTTTCGTTGATTTCACGGCCACAGGTGTCGCTGTTAATGAGCAATTCTGAAAGTTACAAATAGTCCCTTTAACAAACAATGAAATAATAATTAATGATGTTTACTAATTATTAGTTATGCTATAATTTGTTATTTTATCATTTATTTGTGTAATATGCAATAATTTGTTTATACATTCTATATTTTATCATAGCTGATAACAGACGTTAATTACATTCTGATTACATTAGTACACTATCTATTAACAGATTATTGTTGCACAAATTGTCACATTTTATATACTATATTAAGAATTAATATATTAATTATTACCAAATGTTTTGTAAACTTTAAGAAATAGTTTTTCAATCATCTATAAACTTTATTGACCATTGATAAAGTATTAACTATCTAAATAATGTTTATAGATGCTTTACAAAGTATTTATTATCCATTTAACAAGGTATTATAATCATCATTTGCAACTTTATAATAGCAAACCAGTTATTAACCGTTACGGCCAAGACAGCGATCCAAAAACCAAGATGGCAACAACCAAAAACCAAGATGTCGAAGGCCAAAAACCAAGATGGTGACAAGAAAAAAACAAGATGGCGAAAACCAAAAACCAAGATGGTGAGGGCAAAAAACTAACATGGCAATGGCCAAAAACCAAGATGGCAACAACCACAAACCAAGATGGCGAGAACCACAAACCAAGATGGCGATAGCCAAAAAACCAAGACGGCAATTGACAAAAACCAAGATTGCGACGGCCAAAAACCAAGATGGCAACAACCACAAACCAAGATGGCAACAACCAAAAACCAAGATGGCGACAACCACAAACTAAGATGGTGATGGCCAAAAACCAAGATGGTGACAACCAAAAACCAAGATGGCGACAAAATGCCGAACTCTAGGCATCAAACCGGAGACTACGTCCACTTCTTATATACAGTTCCGTCAGTATGTGTCAGACGTTAAGTCACACCTACCACCAGCCTGCCAAAAATAAAATAGGAATTCCAGAATAATCTGGATAAAGACATAACAATAAACTCTTGAAAGTGCTGCAAATTAAAAATCCAGCATCGTTGAGGCCTACGCCCATGTTCACTAACTTGCCGTCTTATATATCTTGGCGTGTTACCACCACCTGTAGATCAGTAGAATAGCGTGACGTCATTGGTAAGACTGTGTAAAGTGTCGCCCGCGTGTAGGTGCGTCATCGTGCATGAGATAAACAAAACAGGGACCCAACTCATATATAAACAGCTCCATAGTGCTACTAAAGGTCTCCACAGGGAACCTTTAAAAACAGTCACTCACTTGACTATTTTTTCACATGTGACAGATAAATTCTGCAAAACTTAAATCAACTTAAATCCTCCTATTTCCAGGGCACTTTTCTCCTGAGATGAAACTGAATACTGAGGTGAAAAAGAGTGACATACAGCGAGAGAGTATTTTAGATCCAGTCAGACAAGGATTTAATGGTGAAGTCTGAATCTGCTTTACCTGTCTGTCTCTGTCTGTGTGTGACAAGGAGGCAGAAACAAGCTCAGCACCACACGCAAAGGGAACGTGTGATCGCTGCCCCAGCTGTGCCTCTAGCCCTGTATTATTATTCCAGTGACCCAACCTGAAATAGCACCGCCGTGGCAGTTCATTTATTATAGTCAGGCCTCCTGTTCCTGTCTGTGTGTGTGAGTGTGACACACACGTGGGAGGAGGTGTTTCCCAACCCCTTTAAATACAAGCGTCAGGATTCCCTGTTCTATTTTGGGCTGTGCTCTGACCTGCTCTCTGTGGCTGCTGGACTCTGCTTTGGGGTTTTGTTTTGTCCCAGAAGCAGATCCTTTTCACAAGCCACAGATTCCTACTGAGTGAGAGTGATGCCTCGTTCGTAAGTCGTCTTTCAGCAGCACCCATCATCAGGGCTGCCGGCAGTGTTTTGTAGCAGAGGTGGGCCTACCTCTGAAACAAACATCACCTTCGCTATCATCATGAACATTAGTACACTTTGACGAGATCTTAGGGAAAAGGAGCAGAGATGTTATTCAAGCACCAAATGTTGTGATTATTTAGTAAGGTTATTTTTTAGACTGTCATCTACTAATGAAAGTATTATATATTTTTTTAATGCCGTAATCAGCCGACTGATGATGCACTGAAATGGCCCAGATCGAGCTGACAGTGACGGACTTGATGAAGTTAGCGGAAGGATTCACACGTGACTATGTCCGTTTTTCAAAATAAGGTGTTAACAAGGGAAAATACATAGTATGGAAATAAGATTAACCTACTGAGACCGGTGACTTTACCGTCTTTCAGAGGCTGCATAGCAGGTTCAGTTTTAAAGCTAGAGCGAAGGTTCAGATATAATATGAAACTAGAAGAAGAACCCATTGGTAACAACCTTGTCATGTTAGCTTGTCGGGAAGATCGCTAAATAGCGCTCCAAAGTTGGGCTAAATTTTGTCCATGGCCATTTTCAAAGGGGTCCCTTGACCTCTGACCTCAAGATATGTGAATGGAAATGGGTTCTATGGGTACCCACGAGTCTCCCCTTTACAGACATGCCCACTTTATGATAATCACATTTAATTTTGGGCAAAAACCAAGCTGTTTTTTGAATGCAGTATGAATGCGTAATTTTTGCCTATTCTAAAATGATGTGTTTGAATATTTCTGCATACTCGGGTCTTGGAATTACATAAATTGGGTATCACTGTAAAGCTGAGACTCTTGTGGATCTAATGAGACCATTTTTCAGAGGATGGATGGCTTTCCTAGGTAGATTGACAATGAGAGGGTTTCTGAGCACTTTCCAGAACAGAAGCACTCACTATCCAATCGCTGAAAAATACAATTCTTACAGAAATCTCAAAATGTAAAAAATGTTTGATGCCAAATCACAGCATGGCTTTTTCTATGGTGTTCTTCAAAGTCTTGGTGTCTTAATGTGGTATTTTAGAGGTATTGTTGATCATTTGTATCAATTCTCGAGTGTTACATTTTTTTTAAATTTAGCACCAAATCTGTGTAACAAATGGTATCAACCCAAAAATTGCTGCAACAACTTATGAGACATAATAGAGCATGGGGATGACCATCAAAATCTTATATCATCATGTTCTAACCCCTTATAGACTTTCACAATTTATTTTACTTTATTGATTAACTTATTAATCAATTTTTAATTCCTATTAATGACTAGAACAACTTGACACACAGCGCTGAGCTGCATCTCAAATTAATCTTCACACCACTTCTATGTGACATCTACTGTTGACTTTTTATCTCCCCCTGAACATCCCCCCTGTCCCCTACCCATATCCCTATAAAAAAAGAGCAGAATCTAAAACACAAAATAATTCAATTTAGAATAATTTGGAACAGAGAGAAGCAGCAACTCTTCACATATGAGAGGCTGGACACAGTGGATGTGAATTATTGCTTGATAAATGAAACAATTTACAATCAAAACGTTTCTGTCGATCAACCAATAGACTAATCATTTCTGCACTAATGTTTTAAATATATTATCCATGTGTTTCTATGCGTGTATTCCATGAGGAGACAAAGGCTATTACACAACCCTCTCTCTCTCTATCTCTCTCTCCTTCTCTCTCTATTTCTGGGAGTCCCTGCAAGCTGGTGGCGTAAGCGTTCCAGTGATTTGTTTAATGAAGTGCCAAAGTGCAGTTGGTCATGCTTCCTCTCAGCGCAGATACAGAGTGACACACGGGATATGCTTGGGTTCATCTCAGGAAGGCCTGGAGTGCGTGCGAGCCACCGTGGGAATAACAACCCGATTCCCTGCAAAAATATTTACAACGCGACTGCGCCGAGTTTCGCAGAAAAGCGTAATTATCCATATTGATGATGGGTTGGCGGCGCGATGCATCATCCCGTGGTGGCAACGGGTTTGTGTAACATCCGAGGCGAAAAAGAAAATATCCAAATGTACATTTGTTTGCTTTTCTGGCAGGGAAATGTGGATGGCCATGCACGCAGGCTACACTACACAGGACAGCCCATGAAAGTTTGTCCCTGTTGTTGATTTGATTTTTTTTTTTGCTTTCGTAACTGGTGCTCTTTTATGACTCCCATATTGTGTGATAAATCACAGCATCAGAGTGGGGACAGTTTCATGGCATCATTCACGCTACATTTCCAACCGTGGGCCAGTTTTTGATTAGGGCTGTAAATCTCCTTCACCTTTCTCTGTCGACCACTCTCTCACTCACACACACACACACACACACACACACACACACACACACACACACACACACACACACAATGTGCACACACAATGTGACACACAGTGAAACGTTCATTGAGGTAAAACTTGAATATTGTTCTTGTTTGTCTACTCGGATCCATATGTAACCGTGGTTTCCTCAAGGGGTGGGACTGGGTGTAGACTGTGCTGCTTGAGAGACTACAACATTTTTTTTTTTTTTTTGAAACAGAAGCTGCAACCACAGCATGATAGCAAAGTACTGTATTTCCCTTCATTTCCCCATGAATCAGTTGTTCTAAAGACATCATCATTAGGAGACTTGACAACAAACATGGCTGTATTCGAAACTGCCTACTACATACTACTGACAAACGCAGTATACAGTACATACTGCATACTGCGTTCCTCAGTAGTATGTAGTGTGAAACAGTTAAAGCGGTTTATTTTGTAGTAGGCTAGGCCAGGCTTTAGTCTTTAAACAAGCTCTTAAAGCACTGGACAAAAAAACAAACTCGTACCACTATTGCAATTTTAGCGAGAAATACAACTTATACAGCCTACTGACTAACTTATACTACTAAATACTGCAGGTTTAGCTCCACCACCCCTTAAACTATTTATTCTAACAGCTCATGGTGAAGTGAGACAAACAGGATCATCAATGAGGGGAGAAGGGAAATATAAAACATTGCTCAACAAATTTGCTTTCAGTTACAGCAAAAAAACTGTGGAATGATCTCCCTACAGATATTAGAGTACTATGTTATCTCAGCAGGTATCTCTCTGCCCCGTCAGAGGCAGCCCTTTCCCTCGCCACTCGGCTGCTCTATAGCCGGTCTGAGAGCGTCACTGGCCGGCTGGCGAGCGAGCTACGCCTGCGGGCGATTGTGAAGCTTTTCAACCCCAAAAAGGCAGATAACCACAAGTTACCCTATATTTTACATTTGTGTTGTGATATTTAAACAAACCACCCGTCAACAAAGGATATAAAAGCCCCTAATCTACGAGACCGGTCTCTACAGAGAGCTCCAGTCAGCTCATAGCGGTCTGTGAGCGTGACCGCCCGGCTGGCGAGGTAGCGACCCCGGCAGGCGCTCGCTAGCTGTCACAGCAGTTTATGGAGCTTCTAAACTCCGAAACGCCGAGCAAATGGTCGATTCGCCATCTGATATCATTAAAAAACTGCCACTATTCAAAATCTACACAGTTGATTTCTAGCCTCAAAAATGTTCAGAAGTGAATTTAGTGATGAGTGAGTATACACAACGAGGTAATTAGTCGTCTTATTTAGCCACTTATTAGCAACTGCCTTTTTTAAAGACACATAAAGGCTTCAAAATTCACAAGTGGGGTATTAATTGACATATTTTATGTCGTAGAACACAACTTTAAAATCTCTTCAGCTTGTGTTAACCACAGACCATATTTCAGACATCTAACTAAAAACCCATTCAAAACCCACCCATTGACTTCCAGACTAAGGAACCGCAAGCGCTAACATGCTAACTCATTTCCAGGGTTTTAGTACTCATTCCTGTAGCACTCTATCGCTGAACTCTGCTAACAATTAAAATGACTTTACAGCTGTTGAAATCTGTACATGAAAGGCTCCCAATTATTTGACCCACTCAAGTGCCCATGAGCAGTTATGCTATAAACACACACAAAGAAAGATATATTGTCCTTTTTTTATTCATCTGCCCTGACACATATACCAATGAGTCTTTATAGTTGTATAATTGTAGGCTATATATGAATTTACTCCACCTCACGCATAATTTCCCCAAAGGGATCAATATCTGCATTTCATTCTTCCTTCATTAAAGTCCCATTGCCATAGTGTTACCCAAGTAATTTCAGATTGCACTGATTATAATAAATGATTACAGGCAATCTGGTGAAAATAACTGGAAACTCAAAAAATTAATTGGTTCATTAAGGAAAAGTATTCGAAAACAAAGAGTCTAAAATCCAGCCAGTATTTTCTATCGAAGCTGCCACTGTAACTCAAACCGAAATACATCACAACCGACAGCCAAAGCCGATCGTTTAGGTCACCTTTTGGATGTGGAGCTTTGTATCCAAGTGTACCAGACAGAGAAATTGAATTAAGTTTGCAACAAAACTTTATGGTTTCCTTCCAAAGTGGAGTCATGAAGTCCGTAAACACCGTTGTTTTATAACTGGGTTATTATTTCCACACCGGAGAGTTCTCAGCAGTATTTGCGGGAGGCTCTACAAGTCGAAAAGAGAGTGAGCGGCGCTTAGACTTATTTAGGAGGTTGACACTGTGGTTGGTGTGAGAGGATACAGAGCTATGAAATCATTTCATCATTACCAGTGGCGGCTGCTGACTCACAAAATTGGGGAGGCCAGAAGGAAAACCGACCCACGGTGTCATGTCATTTTATTTAGTTATTTTTCTTACTTTGCATTTTATGTATGGGCTCAGTTCTGCTTGATGTACTGCATGTGCTCTCATGTTCCTAATTTTTGTATGTCATATAAGGTGGGGGAGGGGAAGAGGGGTGCGGGGGGGGGGTGCTTACATGGGATTTTGATTTTTAATTTTTAATCTGTAAATGTTTTAAACTGGAAGGCCCTTTGCATTTAAGCTCGACAAGTGCTATATAAATTATTATGACAGCGATGAACTACCGCACGGGTCTTTCGGGGGCTGCTACAACAAGCTAACTGTTGACTTGGCTAACATTAGTAGCTAGCTACAGCTCGATACAAAGCTCCAAAGTTGTTTTGTCTATGTCTTTTAGAAGTAGCTCACAATTGGCACATTGTAATTTCTTTCACAATATGCTGCTGTCTGATACTTTACTGCCAGTTCATCACGTACAAATACAGTGGTAGAAATTGAAGATGACATTTGGAGATGCGGTGTATCCCGCCTTTGTCCAAAGTCAGATAATGGATGGACTGAGATTTGGTAATGATTCATTTCAACCAATTACTCTATGTTTTATATTTTGGTGTCCCTCTTGCCTCTCAAAAATAGAGGAGGAGCAACCTCCTCTGCCTCTATATGGACTAGCCTCCACTGATCATTACACTGCCATGGAGTTTTGGAATGTTCCTGTCTTTCATGTCAGAGGAGCGCAGGAGAATGAATTAATACACAGCCCACATGAGACACTGGTATTCGGTTCAAATGTACAAAACTGCTAAAAATGTACACTCACCGCATCGTGGCCATAACCACAGAATACATTTACACTCCTCTCGCTATATAACGTTCATTAAAAGTTTCCCCCCGCGTTACGAAAATGACTGTGAAACTTATAATTCACCTAATTATGGTTATGCCTCCATATTACCCTTGCCCTGTTTGCTCCCTCTCTCATTACTCTTACAAAAACACATAAATCAGAAAAGTATACACCCGTGCCCCTGCAACACAATGCACGGGGGGATACCCCCTTAACTATCCTAACACGTCTCCAATTCAAATTTCTACTGACATTCCAGTTCCCCAATCCTCAGCTCGGGTGTCAGAAAATAACAGCGAGGAACTCTCGCCCCCGCTCTCCCCTGCATTATTCCCCGGTTTAAAAGGTAAACAGAGCGAGGAGCAGGTGGTTGTGGGGGGATTTTTTTGCGAGAGACTTCGATGTAATGTCTGGTGGCAATTAGGTGTAATACAGGATGTCAAAGCCCACAGCCGCTAGCCTCAGATATCTGCTGCCTAATGTTAGCTTTACAGATTCACTCTGGCATATGGCTTTGACTGCGCAGCCCAGGGCCAAATTAGTGAACGCTATTACCTCCTTTCCCTCTGTGGCAAAGGGCACGGCGAAGAAAAAAAAAAAAAAAAACGTACTGAGGGAAAGTCTTGCACAACTTGAAGAAATTCAGACACTGCCTGAATTAGATTAAGAGCTGGAAATAACTTGTTTTTGGTACAGTGAGAGAGTTGTCTTTTGTCATACCTCGGATGCAGGAATTAGTCACTGTTGTGAAGGAAAACATACCTCTGTGCATCCCGGGCTTGGAGTGTCTCCGAGGCGTTATCTTAAGGTCAGCGAGCCGAGTGAGGCCTCGCAGGGCAACAAGTAGATCTCCAACAAAAGGGAGTGGTACTGCTTATACAGTAACCAGATCTGCGATATCTTCTTAGTAAGGGTAAAAACAGTCCGGACCTGTTGAATGCAACACAGATGGAGAAGGGTGGAATACACTGTTAGATCGTCCTTGAGAAGAGCCAAGGTGTGCAGGGATATTGTACAGAGGAAGTCAAACAAAAGACACAGATCAGCTTATTTTCGGACTGGTTAGATGTTCTCCAATCAATGATGCAGTAAATAAACTCATACACTGAGGATGGAAGTCTGAATGTGTTGTAAAGGGGACTTTTAAAGGGGACATATGCTCATTTTCAGGTTCATATTTGTATTTGAGGTTTCTACTAGTACATGTTTGCATGATTTAATGTTCAAAAACAAATTATTTTTTCTCATATAGTCTGATTATACTTGTATTCACCGCTCCGATTTAGCGCCTGTCTCTTGAAAAGGTACTGTATGTAACCTTTTACAAGCATAAATCGTTTGCTCTGGCTGTAAGTAACGTTGTTTCCGTAACGTTGTTTAAGTAACGTTGTTTAAGTAACGTTGTTTAAGTAACATTTTTTGCGTAACGTTTTTTTCCGAAACAATTTTTATGTAAAAATTTTTTTGCATTGTTATTTTTGTAACATCGCTTTTCTTGTTACGTAACATTTTATAAGAAAGTGTGCAAAAGCTAGTTAAGGTTGTTATGGTTGTTCCATTAAGTTGTTATGTTATTAATTTAACAGAAACCATGATGTTTTTTCTAACCTTAACCAAGTAGTTTTGTTGCCTAAACCTAAACAATTGTTTCACAACGTTAACCACGTGTCATTGAGCATTTCTGCAAGCGTGATACAGTGCTGATAAGAAATGCATTTATGAACAGTTTTTTTGGTTCAGAAACGTCGTCATTCAATGTATCTTGTGGTTTGCAGAAACGTACAATGCCAACATTTCTTCTGGTGACTGGGTTATAATCTATTATGATCTGTCCTGATTAGCAGACAAAATGACTGCTGTTCTCTAGTTTGTTCTCTCCTGGTTTTTATAGGTTACTCTAGCTTGTTTGTGCACAGCCAATACTCCCATGGACCTCCAGACATAGTTGCTAGGACTCCAAAACCTTCACATTCACTTACTCAAATACAAATTTGTGAAATATCAGCCATCATCAAAACATAAGGATTTAGTGCTGTAAATCTGTTTCTGTCATCGAAGTGGGTGTCCTTGAACATTTAGCCTCCACATCCAAATAACAGTGAAAAAGTGCAGCTCCTGCATGCAGAACTGCATGAGTCATGCTGAAACAGAGCGTGCATGCTCACCAAACCTTTCCTAAATAAATAAAGGGTTTTTAAGAAAAATCAACTATGCAAGTGATGAATCATACCTAAATTATCCTTTAGTCCCTCCACCTACACTCGATCATTTTGTGATATAAATAGTTAGACCACAATTTTCATCAATTTCCATAGATTCTAAACCGCAAGGTCAAAAGAAAACAGTCAAGCATGGAGGCTTCTGCAACGCAGGAAGTGTTGGAACATTATATCTGACAGGCAAGTATAGCGGTCAACCTGTAATCCGCAGCTTCACTCCCATCCATATCTTAACAAACCTCTTACCTCACGGAATCAAGGATGAAATAGTAAGTCGATGGCCTCCATTTGCACACATACGTTAACTTTGTATAACAAAACATTATGCTGCTTCAGTGGCTGCAGTAATGTAATGGATTAGTCAGGATGGGAGGAAACACTATGCCTCCATCATCTCTTTATAATATAATGACTATTCACTAATATTACTCTCCGTGCGTCTTGCAAAATTTTTCCCAGAATATTAATAAATCTACATTGGATTTGAGTGGTCAACCATGCAACTACAAGACCCCTTGTTTCACAAAACTCACTTTTTTTTTGTCTGTGTAGACACGAGTGTACGAATGATGTTAACTTCAGATGACCGGTGCAACTAAAAATGTATAACTGTGCAGAATGCACGTGTGAACACGTCAACCCCTTACCAAAAAGATGTGTATTCAAGTGTGCGTTTAGTATACTTCTTTTAAACTCAAAATAAGAAGGTACGCTTTCAGTTCACTTTTTATGTACTTAGCAAAATTAGCTTGGCTTATATTGCCAAGTATACAGAAAAGTCTAAGTATACTTAAACTTAAGTATACTTGCAGTAAAAACTATTAAACTAGTAGTTTACTGAGAGTATACTTTAAAGTGTACTTTCACTATACCACAAGTATATATATATAGTATATATATA
>CAKAOH010029016.1:0-19706 GCA_916701665.1 Sebastiscus tertius | reverse complement strand
TATATACACACATACTAGTGAACTAACAGTAAACCTATAAGTTCCCTTGTAATATAGTTCACTTCATAGAATAGTTGCAGTACAAAAATACAACTTAGATGTGAAGTAGTTGTGTACTCAAACTTTACTTTTCTTACACTTAAAGTACTTAAAAATATACTTTTATTAAAGGTCCCATATCATGCTCATTTTCAGGTTCATACTTGTATTTTGTGTTTCTACTAGAACATGTTTACATGCTGTAATGTTAAAAAAAAACTTTATTTTCCTCATACTGTCTGCCTGAATATGCCTGTATTCACCCTCGGTCTGAAAAGCTCTGTTTTAACACATTTCAACGAAATTGCAATGGATTTGCGTTGCTATGCAACAGTTTGGGTCCATGTTTACTTCTGTCAGCTGATGTTATTCACATACACTGCAACAGGAAATAAACTGGGACACATTTAGAATGTTTATGTTTAAAACCATGTAATGGTCTAAATATTGTATATTTGCGACATCACAAATGGACAGAAACAGTTTGTTTCAAACGCACAATTTCTGAATACGTGCTGTGTGTATTTCTCTGTATATTGAGCATTTTGATAGTTTACCAGTATTTATATATCACTTAAACCTGCTTTATAATATAAACACATGAAAATCTCACTTTTTTACAATATGGGACTTTTAACTAAAAAGTGGGCCAATTTAGTCCCAAGAAGAAGTAGTACACTTGCATGTATACTACTAGTACATTGATATTAGTATACTTACTACATAAAATATACTTGGGAAATATACTTGAACGTAAATAAGTTAACTTCATAAAATAAACTTGAAGTATCCTTTTACTGTGAGCAGCCGTTCTCCATGTTCAATTTGGTGTATATCCGTCCTTTTAATGTTAAATCCCTGTGTTGTCGATGTCATACCTCTCTTATCTCTTATATGTTTAGTTTTTTTTTGTGTCTATTGTTTGAATGAGGCTTGTGATTAAGAAATTGATTTCATGCATAGCCTATACAACAGAACAAATATGTGATTGATTTGGAAGTGCCCTTTTCCTTCATGTAATATACTGTATTTGTATATATTCACTGTATGGTAGTGTACATTCATGGACCAGTGTGCTCTCAAATTAACTCCAGAAACCTTAACTGTTATATTTCCTCTGGATTATGAATGTCCTATATGTCACACAGAGACATTGCAAATTAACTGTACACATAATAGGCATGGCTTCCATTCAGATCTACTGGTTGAGCTTACAAAGGGCTCCATAGCTCCAGACAGATGGCAATCTGATCTCAAATAAACACTCCTGTGAACCCATTCAGTCCAGCCAAACAGCCACCGGCAGCACAACAAGGCCACTGAACCCAGAACCTTCACGAGTTACAGCGCGAAATCAACCGAAACATCTGTGTGGCACTGGAAGGTAATGGAAAGACGTTTGTGGAGCGGGCCCAAAACCGCAGGAGGAAGTTGCATGTCGATGTTCTCCCATACGTGAAAACGCCGGAGCGTTTGCCAGGTGTCAGCACCAATCGATGTGAAACGTCTGCCGCGAAGCGTGGCTCGATGGGTTTCGCATGATCCACCACGCCCCCTGAACCCCGCCGCGTGAAAGTGATTCGACACGCCAGCAGGTACGGTTAGGAAGGCATGGGCGCAGACTCACGCGAGCTGCTGATGACTGTGTGTTTGGCTTTCTGTATATGCGTCTCTGTGCGATAAACTCACGTCACCTGTTGTCCATTGATACCACCATGTGGTATTTACTCCTTACAGGCACAGTTCATTATTGCAAACACGTGCACTACAGAGGGTGAGTGTGTGTGTGTGTGTGTGTGAGTGTGAGGATTTCAAAATTAAGACAGATGGAGATGAAAGGGTGAAGATGTCTGGAACTATTGCACAGGAACTATTTTCTGTCTCCATACAGCTAATAGCAACATGTTTCTTCTATTGCTGGAGACAGCGAGGCCGTAACCTTCACATATGTTAAAATATAAGTAACATGAACAGATGGTTAGCTTTCAGCAATAAGTATAATATGGCCGAAAAATATGGCAGCTAACTTATATGGTATTTGTCCTCTTTATTCCAGCTATTCACAGCTCTGGCACTTCTGGTGTTCTGTCCACCAGGTAATAGATGGCTGAATAAAGCGGCTGCCGCATGGAATACATAAAGAAATGTCTACAGGAGCAGAAGTAAATGACAATGAAGGATTTGAATTGGGCATCCATTATATAACATATAATTTATAATGATGTTACTTATCTAAAAGGTTTGTCTTAGTGATGACCCTTTAAAACACACTTACTTGAAACAGGAAAAGGAATGAAAAATATATATTTATTACTGAAATTGTCAGTTTTAAATATCAAATTTTTGGCCATGGTTCCTGGTTCAACTTTGATGGGGTTTTTTACCGCAGAACTGCACACACAGTTTTCCTGTGCAACGAGGGATTATTACATACATTTCAGGCACCCACTTCGAATGATATCATCTGATTGAATGTGTGTTATCGGCAGTTATCATCCCCATATATATGGGTTGAGAGGGGCCTGCTACACATCATCTATTGACGTGGTTGATCACCAATATGGCTACAAGAAGACGACGCTGACCTTTAGTGGCTGTAGTAATTATGACAGGAGCAAAAGAGGAAGTCAGGTGACGTAGAATAAAAAAACAAAATAGCTCTTCTGGTGTGGCGGTCGGAGTGGATGGATGGGTCAAACAAACAAGACTTTCACCCAGGAGACTGTTGTCGGAGTTCTGTGTAAAACCAAAAAGTCAACGTTGACTTATTTTACCGTACTTTTTGACTGACATGACCATGATCTTTTCCTAAACCTAATCAAGTAGTTTTGCTGCCTAAACCTAAAGTTACTTTGTTTCAATTCACCCAGTTAGGTTTCACTTTCACAACGTGGTAGGTGCAGTTTGGCCCATCTGAAGCATTAGAATGGTAGTTATAATCCCTGATACGCCCATTCAATCGGCTGATAACATTCAAAATGGGTGTTTCAGGTGCACTCGCTTTAAATTATTTACCTTCAAATAAAGTGGTTTGGGTAATCTTGCTAACTGTTAGCTTGTTTACAACATATGCGCTTGTCTGAACGCCTCTCACCCATTTTTAGTAATGTTACCCCTTTTCAAGATGTCAGCAATTAGTCTGGTGAGTACAACATTATCATAACCAATAGAAACGATGGCCAAACCTTCAAAACTGAAATATAAGCTAGATCTCTGAAGCAAGGAATGTTGGGCGTTCTCACTATACGTTGTACAAATTAACCAAAGCCACTTTGGGCCTGGACAGGAGTCATGTTCGGACAAGCGTTAAGTCGAAAACAAACAAGAGACGAATGAGTGAAGCCTGGAACAAGACAATGTGGATGTTGGCACCGTGACGCCTGAAATCATGCACACGTACGGACATACAGCATGTATGCAGGTGCTCACACATTTGCACAAAAATACATGCCTGCATAGACACAGCCACTTCTACACACACAGTGACGACAGAGGAAGGAGGATCTAATTTTACATCAGCTGGAGCCCACAGAGACGAGCTGTCGAGCAGCAGGGATGAGAGGAGACACTCAGTGTTTTTTTATCCTCTCACCACCCTGTCTGTTAGTGCTGACCTTTCCCCTAAAACAAGTCCTCCTGAATACCTTTGCATAGACTTGGTCTAACCCTATATTTAGTGCAGTTCTATTTTATGAAATTATATATATATTTGTGTATTTATTTTTTGGGCTACATGACTGTGCCTACATGGAGGGTTTGAATCAGCCCTTTAGGTTTCAGAGGACTGAGAAAGATAAAGCCCACCTATGTTGTTTTGTGCAAAGAAGCAGTAGCCTAAATGATACCAATTTTGCATTTAAAGGAATATTGCAAAATTCTTTGATTTACACTTATATATTTTTTTTGCAGAGTTATATAAGAGGATATACTCTGATATATGCGCGTCAAGTACAGAGCTAGAGCTAGCTTAGCTTAGCATAAACTGGTAACTAGGGAGAAACCAACAAGACACAATGTGTTAATTAGTGAGCTTTAGCAGTGTTGCTAGGCATGACCAGGCTAAATGCTTCCCCCTTCTTAAACTGTCCCAGTTTATGCTAAGCTAAGCTAAATGCCTCCTGTTTCCAGAGCCATACATAAAGGGATAGTGTATAGGATATGGTGGCATCTTGTGGTGTGGTTGCAGATTGGAACCAACCGAGTACCCCTCCACTCACTCCTCCCTTTCCAAGACTGCGGTAACGTGAGTCGCCGAGTGCAAAACTGTGGTAACGCTGTTCGCCTCGCTCAGAGGACATCCATACCATAATAACACTACTTTAGAAGCAACAGAAGTCAGACAGCAGATGGCGGTCCCTAAACAAAAATTAAGTTTATTCAAGTGTGCTGTTAGTATACTTCTTTTGAACTTAAGAAAAGAGAGTATACTTTCAGTTTACTTTGTATGTACTTATCAGAGATATACTTAACAAAAGTAAACTTAAGTATACTTGGCTCATACTGACAAGTATACTTAAAAGTCTAAGTATGTATATTTGGCTTATACTGACAAGCATACTTAAAAGTCTAAGTATACTTGGCTTATACTGACAAGTATACTTAAAAGTCTGAGTTGGCTTATAGGCTTACTTACTTGATCATTAAATTTGATCAAGATATACTTAAGGAAAGTATAATTATGTATTTTTGCCTTATAGGCTTACAGAAAAGAATACTTGGCTTGTAGTTGTGCTTACTTTTTGATAAAGTAGCCAATTAAAGTGTGTGAGAGTTTGTAAAAGGACGTTTTGATATGAATTTACTTCAAGTACGATAAGTTAAAATACGAAGTATACTTTCATGAACTAAAACTAAAAGCAGAGATTCTCACAAGTCATTTATTTGCAAGTCCAAGTCAAGTTTCAAGTCTTTGACCACGTTTTTGCACTCTTCGGCTCACTTTGGCGTAGTTTCACACGCGTGTCAGAGAACTTTAGGTAACGTAAAAAAGTGAAAGTCTCTCTCTAGAGCCGTGTTTGGTTTGTCCATTCTGGGCTACTGCAGAAACATGGCAGAGCACCATGGCAAACTCTGAAGAAGACCCACTCAGTATGTAGACATGAAGGGCTCATTCTAAGCTAACAAAAACAATTCTTATTTTCAGGTGATTCTACAGTAATGAAAACATAGTTATATTATATTCCACTTATGCTAATAGATCCCCCAAAATGCTAAACACCGGCCCTTTAATGAAAGGCAATGAACTATTCCACAGCTGTTGTTTTTTAAATCAGTGCATGACTGTGCACTAACAACATCTCCTCAGTGCGGTTTCAGCGGAGTGTTTTAGTGCCCTACGATGGTGTCAATGCTGTTTCAGGGGCTTTAACACCCTAACAAGAACAAAATCCAAAACCCTGACCACTGTTGTCCTCACACCCAACACTGTGCGTCTATTCCAATGTGTGTACACATGGTACAGTTTGTAAGAAAACCAACAAGCTGGGCCAAGACTCGAGACCCATGCAATCTAAATATATCTCTGGAGACAAATTGTATACCTTAACCTAAAAATGGAAACAAATTGTATGCTTTTTTTTTTCCCCCTCTAAAATTTGAGACAAATTGAGTGAAGGCAGAGCAGAGCAACTTTTACTGCTTTATTTCTTTAAAGCATATGGAGAGTGCCATTAATGGGAGACCGCATCATGAAAATGGATGGAATAGAAAAGGGTTTCTATGCCCACTTGCCTGTGTCTGTATTACGAGACCAGACAGAGGGTATTTCAAATAAATACAGGATGCCACAGAAATGTACACTTCCCTCTAGAGGACCGGGGGCCAGGACTGGATCTGCACACCTAAACACTATATTCATTATGCCCTGGCCTCATAAAGTGATTACATTAGAGCTCGATGATTGGGACGAATTTGCTGCCAGGGAGAACTTTCCAAACAGAAACGGTTTGCCTTAATGGATCGCCGGCTCTCTCTTTCTATTTTATCACTCTCAAACACCCAATTTCATTGTCAGTGTTGCTTTTTCACTAAAAACACTCGCTTTCTGTCACGCTCCCAGTCTCCATTAACAAAGTGCCAGCGGCGAGCCAGCGAGCGCTATGACGTTTGTCCGCACGGAAGGGTCAAATAATAAGGAAAAATTGCCCCTTGGATACGCTTATAATGTTAGCTCTTGTTAATCTGCGATGCATCGGCGTGTTCCAACAATTATTTTGTGATGAAGTGTTGTAATTGACCTTTTTTGGTGTAACCGCTTTCCATCAGCTTGCGTTTAACTTTCATACATCTGGGTGAGAGAGCAGCTCTGGGCAGTAAATGAGCAGGTGGAGGGAGCGCAGCGCAGTGAGTAAAAGTCGCACTCAGTCGTACTGTATCATTTTTAACCGCGTGTTAGTTCCAACCCAGAGAGGAATCGCTTGGAAAATATGAAGTTTTGCTTTTAGCTGTTGGCAGTTTCAAGGTGCAGTTGGTAAAGACATTCATTTTTCTTTCATGCTGGAGTCATTTTGTTCTTCAGTAACATTCAAGACAAAGTAGTCTGGAGTTGTGGAAGCATGACAGGTGCACTATAAATGTTCAAAGAGACCCTAATAACATGGCTACTGCCATAGATTATTTTATATACTGTATGCTCCACTGTCTTCACACTGCATCTGAAATGTTACATTTTATGTACTGCCTTCCAAAAAACATGGACAAAAACTATAACTGAACAAAATAAAATTTCACAAATATGAGAATCATCAACTTTGACTTTTTACATCCCCTGCTGTTCTCCTTTAAAGTTTGCTGATGATAACCAGGCCTCAGCTCTAATCAGGCCAGCCGTAAGGAATTATGGACAGGGGTGACAACATTTTACTAATTTAAATGAAATCAAAGTGATCTGACGTCCAGCCCTCTACAGTTTCATAATGAGCCCAAAATATTTTTACACTGACCCTCACTGGGCGCATCGTCCGGTGCGCCGTGACCGAGGTCTGCTTGAAAAGGCCTGTAACCCTCTTTTAGGACCTCGCCGCTGCCCCGGGGTTGTTGCGTTCTTGCTGCGCAGTGCGCCCTCTCTTCCTGTTGAGAGGGACGGGATTCCCGGCACGACTGTCAACCGGGGTGGACTATCCTTTTTGCCATCAGCATTCATAACCATACAACCTTTATGATTAAATTGTTTTTCTAGAGCACAACGTTCTTCATAGGTCTAGACTCGTAATTTTGCTCTCAAAGTGCATCAGACCGATGCATTTAACTCTTCAGTCTCTCAAAATCCTGTGGGAAACGCTGTATTATCCTACGTCATCCGGTGCTGGGTGGGGGTTAAAATAAGTTCAAATGTGTTTCAATGATAGCAATAAATGTATTTATCATGTAAAGACATATAACTTGTATTGTCAGTGATACAAGTCAGTAAGTAAATCCTGTTTGTCAACAATAGACCTTTGCATGCCCCCTGGGTTACATGGACTAGAGTCATCTGTTTGGATCTCTGTGACAGTTTAGTATTTGTCTTCCAGGTTTGATGCTGTATTACAACAAACTAGGATATGAAAATGCAACTTGAAAGTCCCTTGATAGAGCATAAGTCCAACATATAAATCACCTACAAAGAAATCTTCAAAATGAACAGAAAAAAAGACATTCAATGGGCAAAAACATGACCTTCCACCTTTGTTGTTAGTGGCTACATTATTTCACCTTTGGAAAGATGCTTTTTTCATAAAATTGGGATGTCTATGCAGGCGCAAATATTTTTGAAATGGAATATACCCACATTGTAATGGCAGTTTCCCTTTAAACTTCATCACAGCTTCATGGTTTGTTCCAGTTCCAGTTCAGTGCAGTGAGCATGAGCACCAGGAGGGTTGGTATATACCAGGGGTCAGCATCCTTTACTATCAAAAGAGCCATTTTAGGCAAAAAAAGAAAAAAAAAATCTGTCTGGAGCCACAAAACATTTGAGCATTGTGATGAAGGTAACGCAGTTTATAGTCTAAGTATATAGTATAAGACCAGTGCAGTGAGGGCCCAAGTGCAAATGTACTACGAAGTATTAGGGCCACATTGAAGGAAAAATAATTGTAAAAAAGAAGAAAAAAAAGTCTTAATATTACGAGAATAAAGTCATAACTTTACGAGAAAACACGTAAAATTACTATGACTTCATTCTCATATTACAACTTTTTTTTCTCGTAAACCTATGACTTTATTCTCGAAATCTCAGATTTATTAATTTTTTCCTCAATGTGGCCCTAATACTCCGTCGTACTGTCGTACCATAGACCTATAACAATGATAAATAAAAATAAAAATGTAAACAAAAAACAATTATTCATTTCCATTTAAAAAATCCACAAGGAGCCACTGGAGAGGGGCTAAAGAGCCGCAGGTTGCAGACCCCTGATCTATACAGTGATGATATAACTAGAGGGTCATAGGCTCCAAACCTGTTAGAGTCTCTATCTTAAACAACATGCACCTTTGGATAAGATGATTAAACACTTGCAATCTAATGGAAAATACTGATGTACTGTTTCATTTTTATATTTGTAATGTAGGAGTGTTTCTCTGTTTACAGTATTTTAACTCGTTGCAGTTCACTGCTGATGATATATTCTTGTTTGGTTTCTGGTGGCTCTTCTCCAGACTGATTCAGCTTTTTTCTGTACTTATATAAACACAAGACAAAGAAATAACAAAATGCAAGGTCTAATACAATTTTGAAATGCACATTCTTAAAAGATTTGCGCAACATGTGATAAATACAGTCGTTTTATCAAGGTTTCGACCCCAAAAAAGGTCAATTTCAGTAAAATAATATAATAATCAAATCTAGAATGGTTAAAATTAAAGCACAATTATCTGTCCCGTGTTCCCGCCCTTTTTTTTTTTCCGAATCAAACAGAAAAGACGTTTCAGTCTCACAGGCTAAGTTACTCACAATCTAAAAACTCTTCAGCTTTCAAGTCAGATTTAATGCACACTCACACACATACACACACTCACTACACACAAACAGCTGTGGGACTCTCATCCATGCCGACCATAAAGAGCTTGTTGTGTGGAGGTTAGTGATGGAGAGGGGGTGGGGGTTCTGGCCTGATGCCTGCTGTGACAGCTCCTTTGTTTTTTCTTGACCCATCTCGAGATAGGACAGATAAAGACGGCTGGATGAAAAGACGTAAACTGATTAGATATAATTTGGGTGTGGGTGACATTATGTCATTAATTCAGATCTCAAAAAGTAATCAAACAATAATGACTTTGCGACAGATCATCTAATAATAATAGGGCTGTCAAAGTTAACGTGATAACGCGTTAACACAAATTTGTTTTAATGCCAGTAAGATACTGGTATATGAAACTAGAAAACCTAAGGTATCCATTGGTATCAACCATGTTATACTGGCTTGTCGCAAAGGAGGTTAAATAACGCTCTAAACTTATACTAAATGTCGGCGAGGAAAAATTGGCATGGCCATTTTCAAAGGGAGACAAATATTGTCCATAAACCCTCATAGGTACTGCATTTAGCATAAAAAATATGCTCATATCATAACATGGCAAACTGCAGCCCAACAGACAACAACAGCTGTCAGTGTGTCAGTGTGCTGACTTGACTATGACTTGCCCCAAACCGCATGTGATTATCATAAAGTGGGCATGTCTGTAAAGGGGAGACTCATGGGTACCCATAGAACCCATTTTCTTTCCCTTTACCATGACAGTTTTTCCTCGCCAAAATTGAGCGCAAGTTTGGAGCGTTATTAGTATGACATGGTTGGTACCGATGGATTCATTAGGTTTTATAGTTTCATATGATACTAGTATCTTCACTTTAAAACTGAGCCTGTTACAACCTAAAAATCGCAAGTTGTGATAATACGTTAAAGAAATTAGTGATGTTAAAATGAAGTTGTGTTAACACGTTATAATCGCGTCAACTTTGACAGCCCTAACATATATACATACATTTGCATAAAGCAAGTATATTTGCCCACTCCCATGTTGATAATAGTATTGATTACTGGACAAATCTCCCTTTAAGGTACATTTTGAACAGATAAAAAATGTGCAATTAACTTCATTCAATTAATTAAATATTTGTATCTATTGACAGCCCTAAATTATATATATATATATATATATACTTTTTGGAAGACTCTGCTACAAATTCTGACTAAAACGGGAACGTGATGCTGAACAAACATGAGGGCCACATTCAGTGATGGGGTGCACTTTGTGTTGTCATGACAACCATTCATCTTGTCTCGAGGACACGGAGCTTGAATGCAAGGGGCCGAGTGAATGCAGTGCAGCTGGGGCTCTGCTGAATGACAGTGCCATCCCGCAGCAGCAGTGATATATATACAAGGCCTTCTCTGTCTGCCACAGGTGTCTGCAAAAAAAAATAATGCATGGACGGCCATGCCCACACATGCATGTATGCATGGTGATATGCATGTGCACACACAAAGCCTCCCACATACATCCTGCTATAGAACTCCTGTTTGAGTATAGAGGCCAGGGAGGAATAAATGAAGATGTGGGAGACACATATATTGATGGTTATGGAAGTTGCTTTATGCCAAGTTAGATTTTAAATCTTGGAGGAAGATGAGTTCACATAAAGATTAAAAAGTAGGGCAAAAAAGTTGCTGACTCGACCATTCCGCGTCCCCCACCAATTCCAAAAACGAGTAGGGGGGATCTAGAAAATAACTAACAATGTTTGCTGAAAAACTTTTTTGGCTTCCCTGTTTTTGCTCGACGGTCCTCGAATCGAGTTTTTCTCGAGCCGCGTGCCAGACCTGTTGCCACCCGCAGCCTTGAATGGCTTCTTTCATAGTCCAAGTGAGCTGACCAGGGAGGCCTTTCTGTTGGATTTTACTCTGATGCACCTTGATTTTTTTAAGTGCACCACATAAGATATATTACCCCGCTGTAAAAAAAAAAGTCCAGCTTCAGCTTCAAAACTCCTCTCCTCCTGCCTACATACACCTTTACTGCTTCATCCCTAATATCTCACATATCACACTATATGTGCACACATATCTTGCATCCCTCTCGCCCCCTCACGCCCCCCTATTCGTCCACCTCAGGTTAGGAGCCACATTTATGGTTCCTGGTCCGCAGCCAGGTCTGAAAAGGGCGTAGCATCCCTCCTCCTCGGACAGGTTTGGATTTCAAACGGATGCCAGCGCGGGCCCTGGTGCGAGGTGGGACCACAGTCGGACCACCGGGGCCCCAGCTAAAAGCCCTGTCTGTTTACCGAAGGAGGTCGGTGTGTGTGCGTACCGTGGGTGGTGCCGCCGCTACTTGAGTTTATATTTAATTTGGTTTTTGATGCAGGATGCTATTTAGATCGGGGAATGACGACGGCGAACGAAGGGACGCGACACCCGGAGGGGGGTTGACACGCGTTGTCCGAGCGTCCGTGGAAAGTAGCGAAATGCGTCGAGAAGACAAGAGGCATTTTTGTTCGGTAATGATTCGTCATGGAGGAGGAGGAGGAGGAGGAGGAGGAAGGAGGGGTTGCTGCTCCTAGGTGGCCTGCGGATGGAAGCGGAGCGGTCAGTTGATTTGTTGTCCCAAAAGTTTGTTGAAGTTTGCTGAAGGTGGAAGCAAAGTTATTGCAATTTTTCATCGGGAAACAGCAGTAATTGCCACGGCCCCCGCTTGCCAAATGCGACCACGGTTGCTTCAGATGCAAAGTCGGTGTAAATATGCCGTCTTTGGAGTCCATAATTATGCTAAGTGTAAATCTCTGAAACCACAGTGTCTCCGAGAGCAGCAGTTAAACCCAGGCTTGAACTGGGTGATGCACCAAGTAGTGGCAGGCAGCGCTATAACTAAATAGACCACATTCACTCAGGTAGCTGAAACATACATGTCACCTCCTCGTCTTTTCCTCCACACCCATATCCATGCTGTACATACCGCGAACAGGGCTATAGCTGTTCAGCATCCGAGGCTACGACCCTGGAAGTCTGGTACCAGCTATGCCTATATATCTCTGCCTCCTCGCCAAGCCAGGAAGAGTCACAGACCATTTAACTCAGGTATTAATGACCTACAAGAAGCACACTGCCTCTAAAACTACAGTATATGGAGAGTATACGCAGACAGAGGCTGCTGGGCAGAGGCGGAGGGAAGTGCCGAGAGCGTGGTGCCAAGGTAAAGAGAAATGAGGTGTGGGAAGGCGAGGCGGAGAAGAAAAGAGCAGATAAAGATTGAATGATTTGAAAAGGCGCGGGCTGTACAGTATCACGAGCCGAGGAAATAAACACATGTCAAGAAGTGCACTCGCCGGTGATCTGGGGTGCAGATGGCCACGTGGAAACACGAGGCAAAATGAAGATAACATGAAAAGAAGTCACAAAGGTCTGCCAAGTGCAAAGAAATCTGTCTTGGAGAAATTGGAGAATAATCCTGGCATCATGTTCAAATCAAGGAGAAGCTTAATAGGTCATCCTTCACATGACTCCTGATATCGCTGTAAGGTTGCCAAGCAACCAGTGGTGACTCCACAAGGTCACTGCCCTGTCTAAGAAATAGAATGGCACATCCGTAAAACAACACATTTTCTTTTTTTTTTACAATTTTGGTTGTTGCTTTAGAGATGTTGGTAGGCGGGTTTTGTTACCTTCAGACAGAACCAGGCTAGCCCGTTTCCCCATCTTTTGTCTTTTATGCTAAGCTAAACTTAGCTGTTGCAGGCTGTTGCTTTCATACTTAGGCCTACGGCACACAGCTATGGGTCGGTAACGTTGAGAAACTAGCAAGAGTACAATAGATTTAAAAAATTATTCGACTGAAAAACCCAGCCTAGTGTTGCCAATTCGTTTCCAATCAAAGTAGCTCGCAGCACTAGCTCCAAAAGTCCCTAAATCAAGTGAGAAAGTCGCCAAGTCGACAACACTGACAGTCCGTCCCTTCAGGCCTCTCTCCAAAGCTACTCCCCAAAAAGTATCATTATGAACGTGAACAACCAACATGGCTATTGTTAGTATTCACAGCTATCAAGCTAGCAGCTAGTGGAAGACTCCGATGATGCACAATGAGTGCATTGGTAGAGTACACGCAGGTAGAGAGGTAGGCCGTCCAATCATTTCATTTGGCCCGGATGAAATGATTATTATAGTCCTGCCACAGATACCAGATTTTTCTTCTTTTTTTTTTGACAGATCATTTGATTTATCTATTGCTGTTGTAATGAGAATGTCAACAAATATTACAAAAAAGGCTTTTGAAGAATATTACCAACCCTATCTTTAATATTTAATTAAAACACTGCAAGAATGAGCAGGCCACTAACCTGCTGCCACCAGTGTAACACAGGGTACTACCAACTCATCACTTTGAGTTAACTTTAAGAATTAACTTTAGTTAATCAACAGATCTATAAAACGTACCGTCGAAGGTCACTCCACAAAGAATCACACGAAAGCACAACTTCAAATGTTTACCAGAGATGTGCTAATATACGTTTCTTGGAAATAAGTCATCCAGCATGAAAAAACATGAAAAAACAACTAATTGACGAAAGAAATTTACCAAAAACGACCGATTAGTCGACTAATTGACTGAGAGGGGGCAGCCAAAAACATAATAAACATAATGATTTAATAAAGGAAGTCAATCTGCAAAGTAAGTCACAACAATACATTTTATGTGACACTAATTTAACATTTCAAATGTACAGCACTATTTTTGGAGAAGATTAAAAGGACATAAAGAAGTTACATGCAATTCAAAATAATTCAAATGTTTCTTTCAGACAAGTTGTCTTGTTAAAACGTAATGAGTTGTAATGTATTGATTTTGCTCTGCTCAGTTGCATTCGTTGAATCATTTTGTCATTTCATTATGTCAATCATATGCTACAGTATGTTTTTCACAATCACACAAAGGTTGTTAGGGGGTAATCTATGTGGAGTTATTGGGAATGTGAGAGTCTTATGTTCTGTTGGATCTTTCTACCTATTTGTTGGAGTATTGTATTCTAAAAATGCAGAAACCGACAACAGAGCTCTTGCCATGTGTGGATCAGTGACTACTGAGCGTGTGCTCCCATCTCATCTGTCAGACTGCTTCTCTTGATGTCCAGCTGAGAGGTCAGGATCAGAGAGAGATGAAGGCACCGTTTAATCAGCACGTCACTGCTGGAGCGCTGACTTCTGGCCTCTGACCTCGACCACACGACCCCGCCCTGCAGCAGTGGCAGCGCTCGCAACAGATTCAAAGGGCTGCTGGATGGCACTGTGAAGACCTGAGGGGGTCAACACCAGGACCTGAGGGGGTCAACGGGGAGCACCAGGACGCATCAGGGACGTGACGGCTCCCCGCTGGGCTGAGCTTTTCCCCTCAGGTGCATCGCAGACAGCCCCGCACCAACGGCAACATCTATGTGTTCACATCATAAATTAAATGCTCAATTTCTGATTTTATCTTTTCTGTATTTCTTTGAATGATTGTGGATCTTTATTCAACTGTGTGACTCTTGTGAAATTATAGACAATAGAAATGACAGCAGACCTCAGAGTTGCTTCGGTAACATTTACTTTCTCATATTTATAACATAATGAAACTGATGGCAACTCAACATGTGCATTTAAGTTCTAACTGAATTACAGTATCTCTCCAGATGGCAATGCAATGGGTAACCTTCCACAGAATCTGACAAATGAATCCACATTATACAGTCTTTAAATCCTGTAGACAAAAAAATAAAGGCTTCCTTTTTTTTTTTTTTACTTTAACAAAGTGTCCCTTCATCACCGTCAGATCTAAGGTGAGCTTCCTCCATTTATTTTTGATTAATACATGCAATATTCTCGCTTTTTCAAATTTTTGATGATAACTATTGTCGCTGAATTCATCATTTTCTGAGTGTGTCCGATATATCTGACCCTCACAGTCACACAATACACAAGCAGAATAGGATCCATACAATGCTGTAAACCATGACTGCATCACGTCAGCATAACGAAATGACAATAGGCTTGGAGAATGATGGAGTTTATGGACTTTAGTAATCAGCATCGCACAGAATCCCTACTCAAACTTCTAAAGCGCTGCTTAAGTGCTTCATTAGAACTGGAGTATTTAGTTCATGCTGGAGTGGCTGTCTAAATCTGGTCCAAACCTTCCTGCCACAACGGATCACCACAGATAAAAATACTATGCAGCAACATGCAAAAATGCAGTTTAGTTGTATGGGAATGTAATTTAAGGAGACAGTATTGCAGGAAAGTTGGGCTTCTTGCAATAAAGAAATTAAGATAAAATACATCAAACAAAAAAAATATATATATATATACATATAAATATATGTATATATATATATATATATCAACAATATATATATGGAACAATACTAATTTATTATGTATGAAAATCATTTTATTTATTTTTTTAAAAAAAAGACAGGGTGTGTTATACTGGCTCACAAGGTGATACAAAATTACGATTTTAGATCACTATTAGGGCTGTCAAAGTTAGCGAGATAATACCGCGTTAACGCAAATTCATTCAACTCCACCAATTCCTTTAACGCATTAATGCAATCGATCTTTCGGAGGTTGTAGCGGGCTCAGATTTAAAGCTAGAGTGAAAATACTGGTATCATATGAAACTAGAAAACCTTAGGAATACATGTCATGCTAGCGTCGGGAAGGAGGCTAACATGGCATTGGTACCATCCAATGCTATAATAGCTTGTCGGGGAAATTGCTAAATAACGCTACAAAGTTACACAAAATTTTGGCGAGGAAAAACGGTCATGGCCATTTTCAAAGGGGTCCCTTGACCTCTGACCTCAAGATATGTGAATGTAAATGGGTTCGATGGGTACCCACGAGTCTCCCCTTTACAGACATGCCCACTTTATGACAATCACATGCAGTTTGGGGCAAGTCATAGTCAAGTCAGCACACTGACACACTGACAGCTGTTGTTGCCTGAACCTTTGAGCACCAACCGGATTTGCACCTATGCTGCTCACATTTTTCAAGAACAGATCAAATCTTTGTCACGTGAAAAGGTAATAAAAATGCACACATTTGACAAGAGGGTCCTGCAGCAACAGGTCGAAGCACATCGCCCAACCCGAGCAACGGTTCAAATATGCATACACACGCATATAAATATAGACACAAGCCCACACACACGCAGGAGCCGCGCACACACACGAATGTGCTCCCGCATGTACTCAATCATAGCTTCCTGTTTTTGCCTCTGAGCTGAAGCGGAGCCCCATCGGCCGTGATGTCACTGATGAGGTCACTGCTTAGGTCACCAGCAGCACTCTGATGTTCCCCCAAGAGCGGCTGGTAATTATGAAGTCATGGATCAAAACACACACTCGCACCATCCCACACACACACACACATGCACACCTCATCTATTCACAGCTCCAGCTGGTTCCTGGGTCATCTTACACAGCTCTCCACCAGCAGGAGCGGCGGCAGCCTGAGAAAAGTGCACGCCGTGTTCCTGCTGTAGGACGGAGGCCTGAACCTGGATGCCGCTATGCCTCATCAAAACAGAACACAAGGATCTTCAAATACAGAGAGGTGTCCCCTTAGTAAAGTAAAATCTGTAGCTAATGTAGTTCACCAACTGGTCTAAATTTGTAGTGAAAAACACACCTATATGTATAAAGCAATTCAATGGCTAATAACTATAAACAGTGGCAGAGTGAGCATTAAATCACTGCAACATACATTAAAGAGGACCTGCTACATTTTTGTGCTTTTCCATTCTCCTTAGTGTTTCATATAGTTGTTTGTGCATGTAAAAGGTCTGCAAAGTTACAAAGCCCAAAGTCCACGGTAAAGGGAGTTACTCTCCCCCAGAGAAACACTGCTCCTGAACTGCCTGAAGTCCCGCCTTTTCTTCCGTAACGTGGTGATGTCACCAAGTAACACATTTGCATAATAACTGCCTAGCGGCTAGCTTGCTACGCCTTCAAACAAAGCTGGTTAGAGTGGAGCTGGAGCGGAGTCTGAAGAGCTTGGTTCGGCTGACCAATCAGAGCAGACTGGGCTTTCCCGGAGAGGGAGGACAGGAGCTCAAATAGAGCGTTTCAGACAGAGGGTGAAAAGAGGTGCTGCAGCACAGCCAGTATGAGAAAAAGAAAGTGTTTTTGGAACATTAAAGCATGTAAACATGTTCTAGTAGAAACCCAAAATATAAGTATGCACCTGAAAATAGGCACAATAGGTCCTCTTTAAATAAGTAGAAGATTCTGATGTCAGAACAGTGTTTTGACATCCTGTATTAGATCTCCGTCTGGTCACATAACTTCAGAACATCTATTGTTGAAGTGCCCCCTCTGCTCCAAATTGTGTTTTGCTCACTGTGATGTTTGAGCTTCACTGTGCAGAATGATGTCTGTGCAGAGTTTGACACTAGAAGACTGTTTTCACATTCACCTGCTGAGGGGGGAACGTTTGTGTGGTCGCCTTAAATCTGAGTTTTAAAATGGATATATCATTTTTTTTATCAGGTTCATACTTGGGTTTCCATGAGAACACGTTTACATCTTCAAAAAACACATTATTTTTCTCATACAGTCTGTCTGTACATGCAGCCTGTTCCCACGAAAAAGGGTATGAACGACACGATAATGTGCAATGCATCTAGCGTGCAATAAGAACGCATTTCTTGCTTTTGGTCATTTTTACGCCGTGTAGTCTGTACTGACTGCAATGTAAATATGCCCCCGCTCAGAGCTAGTGACGTAGAATAAAAAGTGAGAAAGACCTCTTAGGGCCGGCAGGTGGGGAGGTGCATGGGTCCAACAAACACAGGACTTTTAATGAGGAGACCGGTGTTTACGTCCTTATTTTAAGCCCAACCATGACGTCAAAGACAAACAAAGTTCAACGCAAGCAAGTCGATGAGAACAGACTGCACAAACATTTAGCTCACGCACATGCGATATACATTGCTTGTGACGGCATTTATGTTTATTTGAGTGCTTTGCGTGCACACGCTTTTATGAGTACCTAAAGTTTTGGTGGCTAAAATACATTTTTCTGCTGCTCCGGTCCACAGCCCGCTTTACCTCGCCGTCAGACAGCCCACCTCTTTAAAGCCACCAGACTCCAAACTTAGCACAGCTAACTTTGACTCAGCTGGTGCTAGCGTTCTCATTATCCATAACCTTATTTATCAGCTTCGATTAGCTTACTTTGGTAACCTACATTACTGCTTTCTGCTAACGGCTGAGTGGGCGTTTCCACTGGAAAAAGAACAGGAAGCAGATGGCCTTTAAGAAACAATACAAACAAGTGCCTAAAATACAAAAGGCCTTTTTGCTCCGGTGCAGCAGCCCTTCAGATTGCTCTTAATTTTTGTGGAGCAAAGAAAGCTCTGGACACAACCCCTTTAACATGTCTTGATACGAGGCTGAGCGACACAGGACCACCAGTGTTCATAGTTGCGCCTGGCCTGCACGCCACCTCGTCGCCCTCTGTGCAGCGACTCCACTGTGTGGCCCGGTGCGACCTGACGGAGCTACGTACGAAGGGTGAACCTCCGCATGTAATCAGCCTCCGATCTCAAGCGACGGACTTTACATTAAGCCACCGCACACTGCATCCTAATTGCACACAGGAGGCTACGGACTGTGAATGTGCGTGCACTCGTATACGTGTATGACATCATGGTTAATCACAGATTAGACTAAAGCACAGCGGAGGCATGTTCACATGTACACAAAGACAGGATTGTGATGAGGAAAGTCCCGTTTGTTTGCCCTCTCACACATAAACACACAATCCTTAGTTATCTGATCACCTCTCTGCACGGTGTGTCCCTGCAGCATGTCCACCTGTGTGTGTGTAACTGTGTGTGTTCTGCGTATAACTGTGTGTGAGCAAAGTGGTTATGGAGCAGATCTGGCAGCCATCCCACTCAGGACATTTGACCTTGGAGAGACGTTTTTTTTTTTCTCCACAAGTTTTTTTTTCTCCTTTTCCCCTAGCAGAGGCTAAAAGGCTCAAAAGGGTGGAAAGCTAAATATTTTCTTTAGTCTCCTGGACGCCAGGTTGCATAAAAGGTTCCAAAGCCGTTTGCATCAAACCTCGACCGTCGAAACCACAAATTCTGTTTTTCTAGCCATAAAACTCCCCCCGCCAAAAAGAGGAGGGGAAAAAAGAAAAAAAAAAGAAAAAAGATTTCCATTCAGTTGATTCTTATAAATTTAAATGAACTGAAAAAAATGGTTTACTCCCCGAAGGAAAACACAGAGTTAAATACATGATATATACGTCTGTGCTTGGAGCAGATATAGACACAGTATGATTGATCAATATAACTGATTCACAGTTGAATGAAAGTCAAACCATCAAAATGGTGATTTAATCATCTTTCTAATCAACTATACAACACAGCTATTTGTTTTAAATAGGACTGTCAGTCGATTAAAATATTTAACCGTGATTATCATTATTATCTGTCCAAAATGTACCATAAAGGGAGATTTATGGAAAGTATTTAATAATCTTATCAACATGGGAGCGGGCAAATATGCTGCTTTATGCAAATGTATGTATACATTTATTATTGGAAATAAATTAACATAAAACAATGACAAATATTGTCCAGAAACCCTCACAGGTACTGCATTTAGCATAAAAAATATGCTCAAATCATAACATGGC